>PVKP010036696.1:0-22254 GCA_004027715.1 Plecturocebus donacophilus | reverse complement strand
GGGGAGTTAGGGCTTTATTTATGAGTTTCTGGTGTGCTGCTGCCTTTTGTTTTCTTTTCAGGGCTGCCCTGCCCAGCAAGGAGGCAGCTCAGTCCCTGTCTGCCTGCAGAGGCTTTGCTGAGCTGCTGTGGGCTCCGCCCAGCTGCCATGTGAACTTCCCTGCAGTCCTGTTTACGTAGGTGTAATTAGATCTGCCTCGGCAATAGTGGCCCGCCTCCGTAATGGCGGATTGCCTCGGCAACGGCAGGCTGCCTCCGCAATGGCAGACTACCTCTGTAGTGGTGGAGTGCCCTTAATGGCGGACGCCCCTCCCCCACAGAACTGGACCGTCCCATGTTCAGCTGTGCCTGCTGCAAAACTCTTAACCAAGAGCGCTTCCAATTGCTGTTTTAGCCGAGCCTGATCACCTGGCTCGCTGTCTCAGAGCCTTTTTTTAGTTGAATGGTCGACTCCCAGGTGTTCCAGTCGCCCTCTGTACTTTCGCTGGGAGCTGCAATCCTGAGCTGCTTCTATGCGGCCATCTTGGATTCCCCAAACATCAAAGCAATCTTAAGCAATTCAGTTGTAATCTTGGCCAAAGATTTTTTAAAATTTATTTTTATTTGTTTAAATTTATTTATTTTACTTTAAGTTCTGGCATACACGTGCAGATTGCACAGGTTTGTTACATAGATATACGCGTGTCATTGTGGTGGTTTGCTGCATCCATTGCCCTATCATCTACATTAGTCATTCCTCCCAATGCTATCCCTCCCAAATCCCCTCACCACCTGCTATTCCCCCTCTAGTCCACCAATCCCCAGACCCCAGTGTGTGATGTTCCACTCCCTGTGTCCATGTATTCTCATTGTTCAACACCCACTTATGAGTGAGAACATGAAGTGTTTGGTTTTCTGTTCTTGTGTCAGTTTGTTGAGAATGATGGTTTCCAGCTTCATCCATGTCCCTTACAAAGAACATGAACTCACCCTTTTTATGGCTGCATAGTATTCCATGGTGTATATGTGCCACATTTTCTTTATCCAGTCTATTATTGATGAGCATTTGGGTTGGTTTCAGGTATTTGCTATTGTGAACAGTGCTGCAATAAACATACTGTGCATGTGTCTTTATAATAGAATAATTTATAGTCCTTTGGGTATATACTCAGTAATGGGATTGCTGGGTCAAATGGTATTTCTAGTTCTAGAAAGGTGAGGAATTGCCACACTGTTTCCCACAATGGTTGAATTAATTTACACTCCCACCAACAGTGTAAAAGCATTTCTATTTCTCTTGGTTTTTTAATGACCACCATTCTAACTGGTGTGAGGTGGTATCTCAATGTGGTTTTGATTTGCATTTCTCTAATAACCAGTGATTATGATTTTTTTTTATATGTTTGTTGGCTGCATAAATGTCTTCTTTTTAAAAGTGTCTGTTTATATCCTTTGCCCACTTTTTGATGGGGTTGTTTTTTTTTCTTGTAAATCTGTTTAAGTTATTTGTAGATTCTGGATATTAGCCCTTTGTCAGATGGGTAGATTCCAAAAAATTTTTTCCATTCTTTTGGTTGCTGGTTCACTCTATTGATAGTTTTTTTTTTTTTTCACTGTGCAGAAGCTCTTAAGTTTAGTTAGATCCCATTTGTCTATTTTGGCTTTTGTTGCCATTGCTTTTGGTGTTTTATTCATGACGTCCTTGCCCATGCCTATGTCCTGAATGATATTGCCTAGGTTTTCTTCTAGAGTTTTTATGATGTTAGGTCTCATGTTCAAATCTTTAATCCATCTAGAGTTAATTTTTGTATAAGGTGTAAGGAAGGGATTCAGTTTCAGCTCTGCATATGGCTAGCCAGTTTTCCAACACCATTTATTAAATAGGGAATCCTTTCCCCATTGTTTGTTTATGTGAAGTTTGTCAAAGATCAGATGGTTGTAGCTGTGTGGAGTTCTTTCTGAGGCATCTGCTCTGTTCCATTGGTCTGTATCTCTGTTTTGGTACCAGTACCGTGCTGTTTTGATTACAGTAGCCTTATAATATAGTTTGAAGTCAGGTAGCGTGATGTCTCCAGCTTTTTTTTTGCTTAGGATTGTCTTGCTTATGCAGTCTCTTTTTTTGGGTCCATATAAAGTTTAAGGTTTTTTTTTTTTTTTTTTTTTTTTTTTTTTTTTTTTTTTTTTTTTTTTTTTTTTTTTTTTTCCAATTCTGTGAAGAAAGTCATTGGTAGCTTGATGGGGATAGCATTGAATTTATAAATTATTTTGAGCAGTATGGCCATTTTCATGATATTGATTCTTCCTATCCATGAGCATGGAATGTTCTTCATCTGTTTATGTCCTCTCTTATTTCCTTGAGCAGTGGTTGGTTTGTAGTTCTCTTTGAAGAGGTCCTTCACATCCCTTGTTAGTTGTATTACTAGGTAACTAGGTATTTTATTCTCTTTGTAGTGATTGTAAATGGGAGTTTACTCATGATTTGTCTCTCTGTTTGTCTATTATCGGTGTATAGGAATGCTTGTGATTTTTGCACATTGATTTTGTATCCTGAGACTTTGCTGAAGTTGCTTATCAGCTTAAGGAGATTTGGGGCTGAGATGATGGGGTTTTCTAAATATACAATAATGTCATCTGCAAACAGGGACAATTTGATATCCTCTATTCCTATTTGAATATCCTTTATTTCTTTCTCTTGCCTGATGGCCCTAGCCAGAACTTCCAGTACTATGTTGAATAGGAGTGGTGAGAGATGGCATCCTTGTCTTGTGCCAGATTTAAAAGGGAATGCTTCCAGTTTTTGACCATTCAATATGATATTGACTATAGGTTTGTCATAAATAGCTCTTATTATTTTGAGATGCAATCTATTGATATCTAGTGTATTGAGAGTTTTTAGCATAATGGGCTGTTGAATTTTGTCAAAGGTCTTCTTTGCATCTATTGAAATAATCATGTGGTTTTTGTCTTTGGTTCTGTTTATGTGATGGATTATGTTTACAGATTTGCAGGACTTGAACGAGCCTTGCACCCCTGGGATGAAGCTGACTTCATCATGATGGATAAGCTTTTCGATATGCTATTAGATTCTATTTGCCAATATATTATTAAAGATTTTTACATCAATGTTCATCATGGATATTGGCCTGAAATTTTCTTTTTTAGTTACTTCTCTGCCAGGTTTTGGTATCAGGATGATGTTGGTCTCATAAAATGAGTTAGGGAGGATTCTCTCTTTTTGTATTTTTTGGAATAGTTTCAGAAGAAATGGTACCATCTCCTCTTTGTACCTCTGCAAGAATTCGGCTGTGAACCTGTCTGGTTCTGGACAGTTTTTGGTTGGTAGGGTATTAATTGCTGCCTCAACTTCAGATCTTGTTATTGGTCTATTCAGGAATTCAGCTTCTTCCTGGTTTAGTCTTGGGAGAGTGTAAGTGTCCAGGAATTTATCTGTTTCTTCTAGATTTACTAGTTTATTTGCACAGAGGTGTTTGTAGTAATCTCTGATGGTAGTTTGTATTTCTTTGGGATCAGTGGTGATACTCCTTTTATCACATTTTATTTCATCCATTTGATTCTTCTCTCTTTTCTTTTTTGTCTGGCTAGCAGTCTATCTAGTTTGTTGATCTTTTCAAAAAAACAGTTCCTGGATTTATTGATTTTTTGAAAGTTTTTTTTGTGTCTCTATCTCCTTCAGTTCTGCTTTGATCTTAGTTATTTCTTTCCTTCTGCTAGCTTTTGAATTTGTTTGATCTTGCTCCTCTAGTTCTTTTAATCGTGATGATAGGGTGTCTGTTTTATATCTTTCCTTGCTTCTCTGGTGGGCATAGAACTATAAATTTCCATCTAGGTACTGCTTTAAATGTGTCCCAGAGATTCTGCTTTGTTGGGTCTCATTCTCATTGGTTTCGAAGAACATCTTTATTTCTGTCTTCATTTTATTGTTTATCCAGCAGTCACTCAGAAGCACGTTGTTTAGTTTCCATGTAGCTGTGCAGTTTTGAGTGAGTTTCTTAATCCTGAGTTCTACTTTGATTGCACTGTGGTCTGAGAGACTGTTATTATTTACATTCTTTTGCACTTTTGCTGAGGAGTGTTTTACTTCCAATTATGTGGTCAGTTTTAGAGTAGATGTGATGTGGTGCTGAGAAGAATGTATATTCTGTGGTTTTGGAGTAGAGAGTTCCGTAGATGTCTATTAGGTCTGCTTGGTCCAGGTCTGAGTTCAAATCCTGGATATCCTTGTTAATTTTCTGCCTCATTGATCTGTCTAGTATTGACAGCAGGGTGTTAAAGTCTCCCACTATTCTTGAAATTTATTTATTTATTTTTAAGGGATCCTATTAAAGACATTGATGTTATATGATTATATTTTCTGTTTTTAGAAAATTGCAGCAATACTGTGCCTTGGAATGTCTCCTCAGAGTCCAGCTATTCTTTAAACATTTTCATAAGCCTGAAAGAAAAAAGAGCCTGATAGAAAAATAGTGATGCACTTATAGGGTTTGATCAAAAGGGAATTTAAGCAAATATTTCATAGGTATGAAAAATATAGAACACCAAATCTCTATCTTCTTGGTTTCTGTTCTCAAAAGCCATTTCCTTTTCATTTAACATGCAGAGTATTTCTCTATGACAATCACAAGTGGCAAGGTATACTTTCAAGATGTGTTATACAAAAGTATTGGAAATATTTAGATACACATAATTGCTTCCTTGAGAATAAGTTAGCTTCAGCAAAGTGTTAAATTGTAAGCCCTGGCCAAGAAGTGGTGATGAAATTTTAGTTGAAGGATAGAGGTAGTTTGTCATATTAAAAACCACTTTGGTTGCTAAGTTAACTTTTTTCTTATGGGATATATGTAATCACATAATTAAATACAGAATATATATCTGGCATATATCTTCTGCCTTAAAAATATCAAGAAATAAGAAATTTAAAGAGTAAAAAAATGTAAGACTAATTCCTCCTACATAACAGGGCAGGTTAATTAAGTGATCATGAAAACCAGTAAGAATAATCCCTGACATTAGTGAATTTCGTTTAAGGCAAGAAGCCAAAATAAGCATGATGGGACTTTTAAAACACAAAGAACCAGTGACTAACTGAGGCCAGGGATATATTTTTCCAGGAATAGAAAAGAAACAACAGTTCAGTTAAGAGATGATTTATAAGTGACATGAGAATTTAGTTTCTAAGATATCAGTTTATTCTTAAATTTTGTGCTTTTTCTGCTCTTACTTTAAATGACATCTTTTCTTAAGCTGTTTTTAAAGGTAATTACAAGTATCTGATAAGTATTTAAGCTACCAACTTAACAAGAAGTTGTGTTTTAAAGAAGAAAGCATCTGGAAGGGAATTGTTTATTCTTTCTCACATTTCCAATGGCCTATGCCTAGGGAAAATCTCTACTGTGGAGAGATTCGGATTTCAGTTGGTAGATTCCAATACTGCAGGCTCAGTACTTAGTAGGAAAATGATTAGTGTCAGTAGAGTTAGTCCTACATTTCCAAACATGTTAAGTGACGATAAACATCAAAATTTCCTTTCAAAGAAAGCATCTTTTTCTTGCTATTCTTTGGAAGAAAAGAGATAGATAACAAGAGCCTGTTCTTTGAAATACAGTCTCATTTCCAAAAAGGCAGTGTGTTTGAAATCACAGCTATGACAAGTACTAAGCTCATCTGCCTGTAAAGCACAAGCACAGCTGTTTCCCTAGGGTGCATTGTTAGACTTTTTGATTTTCAAAGAACCAACAGAGCTAAGATATGTGTAACCCTTTTGTAACAGCTCCTCTTAGTGCTTAATTCCTCTGCACAGTCCCTCTCTCCTGCTAGGCAATTAGAATGGTTTGGAACTTTTTAAAGCAATGGTACAGGTTGTCTTACCTTGATGTCCCAATTGCACAAGACTCAAAGGGAAATTCTTCTAAAGGGGTTAAAATGTGGTGATCTCTTGCAAAGTTAGGGTGTAGCCTAAAATCCAGCCTCCTGCAGGGAAGACAAAGGAAAGAAAGCAGGGTAGACAATTCAACAAAATGATATAGTCAATTCAACAAATACTTGCGTTGTCTCTTGTTTACAGTAGCATGGTGTATTTGCAGCACTGTTCTCTGTGCTTTCCATACTTTATTTTATTTAATCTTTATAATGAATCAGTGAGGAGCATATTTGTTTGTTTCCAAAGAAAACAATGCAGAGTTCCTCTTGGACCCTTTCCCAGTCCTCTCTTTAATCATTTGCTAAAAATGAGTTGAGATCAAGATCAAGTTGCCTCACCTCAAAGAGGAAGTATCCGTATCTGGATCTCCCAAACTCCAACTTTCATACTGGACCTTAGTTCTAAGGCTGTTACTTGGACTACAGTTAGTCCTAAAGTATAATAATTTGCACAAAACACAGAAATAGTAACACTTAGAGATGTTCTTTGCTCACTCTCATTTGGTAACCAGACTTAGGACAGTGGCCTGAGGTGGCTATACTCCAGGCTCTGGGATAAATGACCGTATCACTTTCACTCCTTTTCCTTTGTCACTAAGAGGTATTGTTTTATTTTTACTTATTTTTGCATAATTTGTATTAGTCCATTTCTATACCACTATGAAGAAATACCTCAGACTGAGTAATTTATAAAGAAAAAGAGATTTATTGGACTCACAATTCCACATGGCTGGGGAGGCTCACAATCATGACAGAAGACAAAGGAGGAGCGAAGGGACGTCTTCATGGTGGCAGGCAAGAGAGCATGTGCAGGGGAACTGCCCTTAAAACAATGAGATCTCATATCACCAGAATAGCATGCGAAAAAAAATCCCCATGATTCAGTTACCTCCCACTAGATTCCTCCCACAACATGTGGGGATTATGGGAGCTACAATTCAAGATGAGAGCTGGATGAGGACACAGCCAAATCATATCACCATTGAAATGCGGAATTGAAATAAAATTCAGACTTTGGGGTAGATATAAATGAAACAGGCTCACCTACTTTGGTCTGACGTCAAAAAGGAAAAGAGAAAACGGCAAAGTTTTCCAGTCTGTATTACATGGTTCTGCGCTAGAGTTTGAGCTTAGAAAACACCACTTGCTCCATGCTAGCCTTAAGGACTTCTTGGGCAGAGGTGATGATGGTAAGGTAAAATTGGGGCATGTGGTTTTGGTCAAATGTCAGAGTGCCATCTTAATTGCCCTACAGCTCACAAAATCTCAACAATATTGCTATTACAGTTTTATACATGAGGAAACTCAACAGCAGGAAGTTTAAATAATTTGAACTCCAAATTATTACTCCAAGCTCATAGAGTGCTAATACATGGCAGAAGTGAACTTTGAACCCAGGGTCATCTAATTTCAGAGTTTTTACTCTTAACAACTATCCTAAAACAGTTTTTAAAAATAAAGTAGTAATCCAGACCATGCAGAAATGCCAAGCGAATGGGGTAATGGACAGTGCTAGTGGAATTGAGATGAAGTAGCTATTGCAGTGGACGATGAGTTTTCATAAGGATCTCCTGATCCATAATGAAGTACAAATACTGAAAAGGAACTTAAGCAGGAAACAGAAACAGGAAAGGGAAAGTCCAGCCCCATTCAATATGGCATGCTTTCATTGGGCCAACTGATACATTTATGTTGGTGTCCAGGAAGGATGCCCAATGAAATAAACCTGAAGATAGCAAGAAGCTGGGAGTCTCACTTCCACCTCTGCCATGGTACTTCTCTTCCTGAATTCCTTCTTATTGACCCCACCCAGGCCTTAACTCATTTAAAGAGCTCAATGTTTATTTTTACTTTACATCTTCAAACACACACACACACACACACACACACACACACACACACACACACACACACAGCCTGGGAAATACAAATATATTTTAAAAGCCACAAAACAGAAGATTAAAATTTTGAAAATTCTACCATTGTATTTTACGCACCAAAATTGCCACTCCAGTGATAGAGTATTATCTTCCATCAAAATTCTCCCTTTTCAGGTTACTTAAGAAACTGTGGTATTTCTTAGTATTTGATTTTTAAATTAAGTTGTTATTAAACTAAAGAAAAGCCTAAATGATGTAAATCGTGTGAACATGATTGAACCTTATATGAATTTGAAGACATGTAATAGATGATCATGTATGATGTGTGTATTTTTATATTTGACACAAATTTCTTGTAATTCTTTAAATAACATTATCTTAAGATGGATCATGATGACTTAACTTTTTTTATTTTTTGGTAACTATGAAATATCTGAAGTGTCCCCTGGCAGGCATTTGTTTGAAATGTACAAAGCTTTTTTAGCATTTCTTTGTTATGTTTCTCACATACTGTATGTTATTTTTGTATTTAAAGAACTAAACACAATTAGGAAATAAGTTCAAAGACAGATATTCTAGTTTTTACTATGAATAATTAATTGGACAATATTTTTCATTAAAAAAAAGTTTTTGAAAAGAGCCAATTGAGTACTTCAGGATATTTCCCATAGCACTTCATGCCCACCTACAAAAATTTTTTTTTCTTCTCCAGTACCTCTCATTTGTCTTGGGGAGAAAAGCCTCATGGTAATAATAATGAAACTGTATTTTAGAAACAATTGAATGGGATTCAAATTTCGGTTTACCATTGGATTTAAGATGTATATGTGTCTTTGTGGTAGGCAGGAGTTCTTAACTCAAAATGCAGCTGATTTGTGCTGTGTGACTTTTCCATTTGAGAAACGTGCAAATCTCATTCTGCTTCATCTAGAACTATATTTGATGTGCTCATGTCAGTTTGTATGTAGAGAAATAGCAGAGTATATACATTTCTAAGCTGGAGAATTTGGAGTACTTTTAAAGCAGAGGGCACTTTCTTCAGATAAAGGCTCCAAAAATCAAATTTTATATAAAATCTATCAAAAAATATATTTTGGCTAAAATGGACTGGAGTCCAGATTCATGCCCACTTGTGATGGAACTTGAACAGTAAGAAGCTCATGGAACTCTAAGGCTCGCCTGAAAACCATTTGACAACTTCTGCTTTTGACTAATTAGAATATGTGAAACTCTGGGGTTAAAAAAAGAGTATTCTTTAAGTGGAGGAACTGAAAAGAAAAAAATATTCAAGGAAGGAAAAGAGACTACAGCATGGTCCTTTTTGTAGAAAAGCATATTTTCAATATCTCTTTGGAGCTCATTGTATTTGACAATGTTAAATGATATACTTGTTCCTAGCCTAATACTTCAAATATCCAAATGTCTGACAAAACAAAAATATGGCTAAAATGAATCTATTAAGACCTTAAGTTCTTCTGAGACATAAAGACTAAACTACCAATTATACCTTAGTATTGTGATCATATGGTTTGTGATGGCCCTGGAAATTTTTAGTCCTTGAGTCAGGAAAACTTTGATATCATCTGTCAGAAAATTAACTGGTAGAAAATACAAAGAGAATGAAGGTTCTTCTTAATTTTGGAAGGCAATGTCCATTTAAAATAATTGATCATGTGGTCAGACTTCTTGTCCCAATTTTTGGTTCAGAAAATATTGTATCCATAATTATGTGGGGTGTGCATGTGAATAACAAATACATAGAAGACTAGTGGCAATCAAAGCTTATGGAAGATTTAATTTAAGAATAGTCCACAATTTTAGTTTAATATGGTTCTCTAAGACTAACATTTATAAATTTTAATAAGATAAAAAGTAAAATAAATAAACTTACTATATAAGAAATTGATAATATAAACTTATTAATTATTTCAATTTATTCCCAAATCACTATTTTGACTCTATATCCCTATTGGTTTATATCTTAAGGGAAAAAATATAACCACAAATGAATAGTTGGCTTGTCTCAGTATTTCTTCTAAATAATAATATTAGTATTAGTATTTTGGGGTAGATAAAACAAGTAATTGTGTTAATGTCTTGGGAACCATTTTTTGTTTAAGATAACAAAGATACAGATAAAAAATCAAATAATTCAAATATAAACATTTAAATTTGAATATAAGCAATTTTTTTCCTTATTTATTTCACTGTAAAAACATGTATTTTCTATCATGTGCATTGAAAAAAGCTTATAACCAACAGTACACTAGTAAAAATGAGCATCCCTATGACCAGATTACAGTCTTTAAGCATGATTTTTTACTAAAATGAATCAGGACTCTTTGAAGACAATGCTGATTCTAGTTTAGGTGATAAACATGTAAGCTGAACCTGGGATATAGTCATGTATCACTTAGTGTTGGGGATGCAGTCTGAGAAAAGCACTGTTAGGCAATTTCATCACTGTGGAAACATCACACAGTGTACTTACATAAATCTAAATTGTATAGCCTTCTACACACCTAACCTATATGGTGTAGCCTCTAGCTCCTAGGCTGCCAATCTGTACAGAATGTTACTGTACTGAATAATGTAGGTAATTGTAATGCAATGGTAAATATATATGTATGTAAACATAGCTAAACATAGAAAAGATAGTCTAAAATTGTGTTATAATAATCTCATGCAATCACCATCATAATGTAGTTCACAGTTGACTAAAATGTCATTATTGGCATGTGACACTATTTTGTAATATCAGACAATAGAAAAGGAAAAAGCTATCTCAGTTGTGTCACAAAGATAAAAATATGTATCTGAATAGACCTCCAGTAGCAGTTCAAAGATGCGACAGTTTGAGCATGACAAAGAATAATGACTATTAATTAAAACAGCTCAAAAATATAAATTTATATATTTTTTTAATATTATAAAACAAAACCACAAACTTATTGCTTATCTTTGGAGGTTGGTATAATATCAACTCATTTTTGAAATATGATAAATAAAGGGAAAAAGCAAATAATTCAACTGCTTTTCCTATACAGACTGCACTTCAAAATAACCAAATAGTCGATAAGGAAAACTTCTTTTTCTTTACAAAAACATTCCAGGGCTTAAATAAAAAGGGAACCATATGGTTAGAAACTTACTATTTTTAAAATTCTGATAAAATAATGGCTCCAGGTAACCATTAAGTTCTGAAACCAATGGTAAAAACCTGGTGATGACTTTGTAATAAAGGCATTAGGCTGACATCACTCAAGCCTGGTGATTAATCTTAGTGTTACTAGGTGATATAGTCAGACAGTTTGTGTTTTCTGATGTAATGCAATAAGAAACACACAAAAAGTCCATAGGGTGTTATCATCATTGAATGTGAATTTAATCAATCCTCCAGTTTTAAAACCGACAGCTAGAGGAACATGTTAAAAAAGAACTCACATACAGCCTGACAAACCAATAATGTGGACACTACAGAATAAATGATTTAGTTTATTTGACAAATAGATCACATAAAAATGGGGAGAATTAAAATATACTTTAAATGTTACCAATGGTACAATGAGGGACATTTCCATAAATTTAAAAAGTAAAAAGCAATACTATAAATCTTATGAATTTCTATGTACATAGTATCAAAGTCATTGAATCCAACATATTTATTGTTTTTTCCCTCATCCTTGCGCTCAAATTCTCTTTTGTTTGAATTACATTCTTAAGTATATCATTTAGTAAAGTTCCTTTAGCACAAGAGTTCAAGAGTTACTAAACTCTGTTTCTCAATGTTGAAATTTATCTTTATTTTACCCTAATCATTGAATGATATTTTAGCTGCATATAGAATTTTAGTGTGAAAGTTATTTCCTGTGAGAATGTGAAGGTAAAAATTATATTGTTTTCTAGGATCTGTTATTATAAATAGAATGCTGTTATCAGTCTAATAGTAATTCATTTGAAGGTCAATCACATTTTCCTTCTTTTTACTTTCACTATTTTATTTCATGTTCTATTTCATGTTCATTGTGCTATTTCTAAAGTGATTAATTTTATTTACTCAGGAGTCAGCCGAACCTTTGAAGATTTATACTTTGTGGTGACTCTCTTTCAACCTATGATCCCAATCCATTGAAACATTTTCCTCAATTGGTAGATAGAACTATCTAATTTCCGATTATTGGACAAAGTGTCCCTTGTGAATTTGGATTTATGGTAATTGATCAGGTTTAGCTACGCTTCTGGACCAAACACTTTTATTTCTAGAAGGCACTTGAAGCCTTATTCCTAGCTATTAAGGTTTATGTGGTTTTGATGATTTTTTGAATGTTTGGACCTAAGCTTGCTCTCTTCTGATACATTCTCTCCCTTTTTTAAGTAATTGATACTTTCTCATTCAAAGTTTTCAACTTGAGTAATAATTTTGAACACATTTTATCTAGAATTTCTAAGTGTTTGTAGAAGAGAAATTAGAATGGCTCTGTCATGTCATCACAGCCTGCCATATTTACAGGAAATACCTGAACATCATTTTTGTTTATTTTTAACTATGGAAATATGAAAAGATTGCTGACCAAAAATATCATCCCCACTTTCTAGATGCTTGATATATAATTGGAGATATGATACAGATACTCATGGAACATAAAAAGAAAAATGTTATTAGGCAGCATTGCATAATAATTTAAGCAGATAGTATGATGTCAGAGTGCCATAATTTGAATCAAGCCTCCAGCATTTGACTCTGTGAATTCAAGCTAGACTTTTAATATCTATATGCCTTATTTTTCCTTGTTTACAAAATTTGGGATAATTTTACATATTTCATAGTCACTGGTAACTCAGTCACTGGTAACTCCTGTTCTATTCTCTACATCTATGAGATCAATTTTATTAGATTCCACATGTAAGTGAGATTATGTAGTATTTATTTTTCTGTGCCTGGCTTTTTTTTTTTACTTAATATCTTCCAGGTTCATTTATGTTGTCACAAATAACAGGACTTTTTTCATTTTTATGGCTCACTAGTATTCAATTATGTATACATACCATATTTTCTTTATACATTAATTCATTATTGTATACAGGTTGATTCCATAACCTTATCTATTGTGATAGTGCAGCAGTAAACATGGGAAAGTAGGTATCTTTTCTGAAAACTGGTTTAATTTTCTGTAAATATATATCCAGTAGTGGAATTGCTAAAACATATGGTAGCTCTGTTTTTAATTTTTGAGAAGCCTCCATACTGTTTTTCATAATGGCTGACCAATTTACATTCCCACCAATACAGTGCAAGGATTCCCCTTTCTCCACATTCTTGCCAGCACCTGTTATCTTTTGTCTATTTGGTAATAGCCATTCTAGTGAGGTGATAAGTTATTTTGATTTTGACTTGCATTTCCCTGGTGATTAATGATATTGAACATTTTTTTTTCATATACCTCTGGACCATTTTGTATGTCTTTTGAAAAATGTCTATCAAGGTCTTTTGTTCATTTTTAAATTAGGTTGTTTTTTTTCTTTTGAGTTGTTTGCATTCTCTATAGATTTTGAATATTAACTCTTTATCAGATACATACTTTGCACATGTGCTCTTCCATTCTATAGGTTGTCTTTTCACTCTGTTGATTTTGTTTATTTTCTGTACAGAAGCTTTTTAGTTTGATGTGATCCCATTTGTTTATTTTAGCTTTTGTTGCTTGTGCTTTTCAGGTCTTATCTTTAAAATTTTCCTGCCATTTCAACATCATGAAAAATTCCCCCCTAGATTTTCTTCTAGTAGATTCACTGTTTCAAGTGTTTAATACACTTTGAGTTAATTTTCTTATGTGGTGAGAAAGATTCTTTTGCAGTTTTCCCAGAACTACTTATTAAAGAGTCTGCTCTTTTTCCATTGTGAGTTCTCAGCACCTTTGTCAAAAATCAGTTGGCCATAAATGAGTGGATATTTTTCTGGGCACCCTATTCTATTAATTAGTCTATGTGCCTGTTTTTATGTTGGTACCATGCTCTTTTGGTTACTTTGCTTTGTAGTAGACTTTCAAGTCAGCTGGTGTAATCCCTTCAGCTTTGTTCTTTGTGCTCAGGATTACTTTGCCTATTCAGGGTATTTTGTGGTTCATATAAATTTTGGGAATATGTTTTCTATTTCTGTGAAGAATGTCATTGATATTTTGATAGGGATTGCCTTGAACCTCTAGATCACTTTGGGTAGTATGAACATTTTAATAATATCTATTCTTCAAATACATAAAGACTGTATATTTTTTCATTCATTTTTGTCTTATTCAATTTCTTACATCAGTGTTTTATAGTTTTCAGTATATGTATCTTTCATTTCCTTAAATATATTCCAAGTACAGGGACACTTATTTTATTATGCCTTGCTTTATTGCATTTTGCAGATATTGCATTTTTTCATAAATTGAGGTTTGTGGAAACCCCACATTAAGAAATTCTGTTGATGCTATTTTTCCCAGAGCATTGGCTCACTTAGGTCTGTATGTCACATTTTGGTAATTCTCACAATATTTCAAACTTTTATTAATATTAATATTACGTCTCTTATGATGCTTTCAAATCAGTTTCTTTGATATTATTATTGTAATTGTTTTTGGGTATCACATACTGTGCCCATACAAGATAGTGAACTTAACCGATAAATGTTGCATGTCTGCTCCACTAACAATCTGTTCCACTGTCTCTCTCCCTCTCCTCAGATGTCCCTATTGCCTGAGACACAACAATATAAAAATTAGGCCAAATAATAACCCTACAACAGAGCTACATATCTCCCACTTTAGATCAAAAGGTAAAAATGATTATGGTTAGTGAGGAAGGCATGACAAAAGATGAGATAAGCCAAAAGGTAGGCTCTAGTACCAAAAAGTTAGCCAAGTTGTGAAACCAAAGGAAGTGTTCTTGGAGAAAATTAAAAATGCTATCCCAGTGAACACATAAATGATGAGAAAATGAAACAGCTTTATTGCTAATGTGGAGAAAGCTTTAATAGTCTAAATAGATGATCAGAACAATTACAACATTTCCTTAAGACAAAGTGTAATCCAGAGCAAGGTCTTAACTCTCTTCCATTTTATGAAGGTGAACAAGCAGTGGGGGAAAAGTTTGAAACTAACAGAAGTTGGTTTATGAGGCTAAGGCAAAAAGCTATCTCTATAACATAAAAATGCACAGTGAAGCAACAAGTGCTGATGAAGACATGTTCTTTCTACTGAAAGACACACATTACATTAAACATACATTAATTTAAAAATACTTTATTGATAAAATCTGTCATCTAAGTTTTCAATGAGTTGTTATCTTTTCTTTCTGGTGGAGGGTCTTGCCTTCATGTTGATGGCTGCTGATGGATCAGGTTGATGGCTCATAAAGCCTGGGGCTGTGAAAATTTTTAAAATAAAATAACAAGATTGCCATATCAATGTACTCTTCTTTCACAAAATAATTGTCTGTAGCATGCAATGCTATTTGGTAGCATTTTACCCATAGTAGAACCTTTTTTTTCAAATTTGGATCACAATTGTCTTCTGGCTAGGGTTGGTTTAAATGCTTCTTCCATGGGTGGGCATCAGCTAAGTTTGGTCCAGTTTTTCTTTCTATTCTAACAGGATAGGAGTGAGTTCAGTGCATCAGAATTGCTGTGCTCTCCCTCCCCCAGTGCACCGAGATGCTCTCTGAACCATGTCACCATTGCCAGGGGGTGGAGGATGGGTGGTTTCTAATTTAAGACTGTTTTTTTCCACCTCTTCAGTGCCTCTTTCAGCAATACAAAGTTAAAACCAGATAATGAGTGCTCACCTCATTATTGGTTCTTTTAAAGGTATTTTTTATGCATAGATTGTTGTTAAACTGGCGTCCTTGCAGGGGTACAGTTGTTGGAGACTTCTATTCTGCCATCTTGCTCTGCCTCAACTCTACATCCTTGTCTTATTTTAGATCTTATGAGAAAAACTTTAAACTTTTCCTCATTCAGTATTATATTAGCTATCATATACGGCCTTTATTGTTTTGAAGTTTCTTACTTACATACCTAATTGTGTTGAGGCACATTACTTCTATACAGTTTTTAGAGTTTTTATCAGAAAATTATGTTGAATTTTGTCAAATGCTTTTTCTGCATGTATTGAAATGATCACTTGATTTTTGTCCCTCATCCTATTAGTAATATATTTACTGATTTGCCTAAGTTGAACCATCCTGGCATTTCTACAATAAATCCCATTTGATCATGGTGAGTAGTCTTTCCAATGTTTTGCTAAACTTGGTTTAATAGTACTTTTTGAAGATTTTTGCTTCTATGTTTATCAGGGATATTTGTCAATTTTTTTTCAGGCTGTGTCTTTGTCTACTTTTGCTATCAGGGTAATGCTGGCTTCATCAAATGAGTTTGAAAGTATTCATCATTTTTTTGATTTTTAAATAGTTTGAGAATAATCGGCACTATATCTTCCTTAAATATTTTGTAGAAATCAATAGTGAAGCCATCAGGTCCTGGGATTTTTTTTTAATGGAAAATTTTTAATAATGATTCAATGTTCTCACCTGTTATTGGTCTCTTCATATTTCCTGTTTCTTGATAATTTAGTCTTAGTAGGCTATATGTGTCCAGAAATTTATCTATTTCTTTTAAACTATGCAGTTTTTTTAACATGTAATTGTTCATAGTAGTCTCTTATAATCCTTTTTATTTCTGTAGTATCAGTTGTTATGTCACTTTCCTTTCTCTGGTTTTATTTACATTATTCTTTTATTTTCTTAGTTTAGCTAAGGGCTTGTTAATTTTCTAACTTTCTGAGAAGGCAACTCTTCATTTCGTTGATCTTCTGTATAGTTTTCTAGTCTATAATTTA
Organism: Plecturocebus donacophilus; assembly: GCA_004027715.1. NCBI lineage: Eukaryota > Metazoa > Chordata > Mammalia > Primates > Pitheciidae > Plecturocebus > Plecturocebus donacophilus. Next base: position 5,589 of record PVKP010036696.1, on the reverse strand, counting down.
TTTACTTTTCCTCTGATCTTTGTTATTTGCTTTCTTCTACTACTTTTGGGTCGAGTCTGTTCCTGTTTTCCTAGTTCTTTGATGTGCAGTCTTAGGTTGCTTATTTGATATCTTTCTTCATTTTCAATGTAGGCATTTATTGTACAAAGCTTCCTCTTAGAAATGCTTTTACTGTATTCCATAGTTGTTGATATGCTGTTTCTATTTCTGTTTGCCACAGAAACCATGTTAAATTTGTTTTTTAATGTCTTTACTGACCCACTGGTTACTCAGGAGCAGTTTGTTTAAGTTACATGTAGTTGTAAAGTTTCTGAATTTCTTCCCATTATTGATTTCTAGTTTTACATCATTGCAGTAAAAAACAAATACTTATTATCATTTCTATCATTTTAAAATTTATTGAATTTTTTTTTTTTTTTTTTTTAGACAGTCTCGCTTTGTCAACCGGGCTGGAGTGCAGTGACGTGAACTTGGCTTACTGCAACCTCTGCCTCCCAGGTTCAAGCGATTCTCCTTTCTTAGCTTCCAGTAAAATTTGTTGAAATTTTTTTTTTGTGGCCCAATATATTATCTATTTTGGAGACTGTTCTATATGAGGTTGATAAAAATGTGTATTCGGTAGCCATTGGATTAAATGTTCTGTAAATATCTATTAGGTTCATTTGATCTAAAGTACAGTTTAGATTTAAAGTTTCTTTCTTGGTTTTCTGTCTGGATGATATGTTCATTGCTGAAATTGCAGTATTGATGTTTCCTACAATTATTCTACTACAGTTCATCTTTCCCTTTGATCTCTTAATATTTGCTATACATATTTATGTGCTCCAGTGCTGGGTGCATGTATGACTATTACATCCTTTCTCAGAATTGGCCTCATTATCATTACATGATGAGCTTATTTGTTTATTTATATAATTTTTTTTACTGAAAGTATATTTTACCTAAGTATAGCTATTCCTGCTTTTTTCTGGTTTTCAGTGGTATGAAATAATTTTCCTGTACCTTCACTTTCAGTCTGCTTGTATCCTTATAGGTGATATGAGTCTTGTAGGCAGCATATAATTGAGTCTTTTAATTCATTCAGCCACTTTATTTCTTTGGATTGGCAGGTCTAACTTATATTCAAGGTGATTATTGATAGATAAGGATTTACTACTGCCGTTTTGTTTAATGATTTCTTGTTGTTTTGTAGAACTTTTTTTTTCTCTCTTACTCATGTTTTTTGTGGTTACATGGTTTTCTCTAATAGCATGTTTTAATTCCTTTTTTAAAAATTTAGTCTATTTATTACTAGTTTTGGCTTCGTGTTTATCATAAGGTTTACATATATTGTCATTAAAACAGATTTTAGATAGAAAACAACCTAACTTTGATTGTTTAAAATACTTTAACTCCATACTTTACTTTAACTATACTTTAAGTCCACTTTAAAATACTTTAATTCCATACTTTAACTATACTTTAACTCCACTTCCTCTTCTTTATGAATTTTTGATGTCATAATTTACGTGTTTTTACAATGTATATCCTTTAATAAATTATTGTAGTTATTTGAAATTTGCTTCTCTTCACTTAGCATAAGTTTTTCATCAGTTTATCTCTCCAATGCAAGAACATAAAATAAAATTGTGAAGTAATGTATAAATATATCAACCCAATGTATAATCTTATTCTTTTAATTAAAAATCCCTGAAGCAAAAATGACTAAATTTTAAAACATACTATAATATGGATGGTTGTACATGTGTTATGTTTTTTTAAATGTATTTATTTTAAAATAAAAATAATGAGCTATATAGCCAAAGAATAGAGGATGGAAATAGAAAAATGATAACTTCACCAAAAATAAACTTGAAAAACATCATCTTGTCAAAGTCATGAAGTTTAACATTATCAGCAATGCCATGTGAATATCATGCTTCCTGTGATTTGATGTCACAAGATTGCATGTGTAATAATCTTTCCAAAAACCCTTAACCTTAATTTATTGATAAGAAAACCACTAAATACACTCAGATTAGGGAACATACTGTAGGATACCTGGCCAATACTCCTCAAGACTGCCAAGATCATAAAACACAAGTAAAGACTGAGCAAAATATCATAGGCCATGGGAGAATGGAGAAACATGAAAACTAAAAATAATGTGGTACCCTGGATTAGATCCTGGAACAGAAAGAGGGTATTAACTAATAGTAAAACTGATGAAATCTAAATAGGCTGAAATTTACTTAATAGTAACATGCCAGTATCAATATTTTTAGTTTTAACAAATACAGCAAAATAAGACAAGATGTTAACAATTAGGGAATTAGATAAGGCATATTCAAGATTTCTTCATATTATAATTGTGATTATTTTGTAAATCTTAAACTATTCTAAAAGACATTTCATTTAAAAATAATTTTTTAAAACAAATTATTTTAAACTTAGGTAAGCAACATCCCATTACTGTAAAGTTGAATGAACAGTATTTATACTTTAAGCAAACATGATACAAACATGAAAAAGGAAGAGAGAATGCTGTCTTATTTTGACTGAGGCTATGTTAGCTAATTATCCTTAAATATTTAAATAATTCATCCTCAAAAAAACTCAGTCACTGGGCTGTTTCACAATATAACACAGAGATTTCATAATTTTGTTCCATGTGGAATATATTTTAAGCTTGGTTTCAGTCAGGAAATTACTTTTTATTCCTGCAGGTCAGGGGCTGTTAAACTATTGTCATTGCTACAGTGTTGGACAGATCCTAGAGAATAATCAGACAAATAGAAAGCCTTTGGATACTTACTGTAGATCAGAGTACCACACTGCATCAAGAGATGCTTTTTTTTTTTTTTTTTTTCATTAAAGCAGGCAGCTGGCATTCTACAGGTATGTTGGGAATAAACAGTCTTAGCTGTCATGTAGAAAACTGTATTAAAAATATAAACTGTGAAAAACTGTTGATACAGAGAGCAAGAATTCTGATGAGAAATGCTAACTCAGCACTTCTTGCCAGGTTTGCAATAGCATGAGACAGAAAGAAGAAAATCTGCAAAGCCTGAGTGAAAAGTGGAAGGAACAGAGAAAATTACATTAGTAATCTCAGCTTTAGGTTTCTACCAGTTTCTTAGAAAAAGAATACATTCAAAATGAGTACCTGAACTTTAATTTGCATATGAATATTTGTGTTTAGCCATGATAGGCTTTATTTTGTTCCCATTCTGTTACCTTTTAAAAATTCTCAGTTGAAGAATAAGATCAAGTATAACTATTGATAGATTTTGTTGTTGTTCATGGACCTATCACAGCATCCAGAACAATGTCTGGCACAAAATAAATGCTAAGTAAATTTTTGTCAAAGACCAAAATGCATGATATCTCCTCCTGGTGCCACTGGCTACTGATGAGTCTCAGAGGCAGTGGAGGAGAAAAGTGTCTCTAGCCAATTTTTATTAGTGGAACACTTGATAAATCTCTCTTGCTGGGCCACTAGGCTTTCCTGTTGTCAGCAGATCCCCTGTTTATCTGGAGGAAGAATGACCTGCTGGGCCACTGTTTTAGTCAGTTTCAGCTGCTATAACAAACTACAATAGACTGTGTAGTTTAAAAACCAACATTTATTTTCTTCCAGCTCTCGATTCTGAAAGTCTGAAATCAGGAAGCCAGCACCATAGTCAGGTTCTGCTCAGGGCTCTTTCCCTGGCTCATAGGTGGTTGCCCTCTCACTGTGTTTTCAAATGGCCTTTCCACAGGGCATGCAAATTGAGAGAGACAGAGGGAGAGAAAGAGAGAGAAAGAGAGAGAGAGAGTTCAATCTGTCTTTCTCCTCTTAGAACCATTTCCGTCATGAGGGTTCTGCCCTATGACTTCATTTAAACCCAATAACCTCTCAAAGGCCCTACTTCCAAATACCATCATACTGGAGGTTAGGGCTCTAATATATGAATTCTAGATAATACAAACATTCATTCCCTAATAGCCACCTTCTGTTGCCAGCTTGAGCAGCTTGAGTGTCTAGAGATGCTGGTCCTGGGTCACCTTTCTTTGAGTGAGTGGTCCCAGGAAGCCTTGATACTATGTCATTCCTTTATCCTTGGGTCCTTAATCAGTTTGTCTTCCTCTTCCCATTTTTTTTTTTTGGTGTTCTTTTTTGATTGCCACTTGCATTATTTCCAGAATGTTTAGCTGTACTTAAGGCCGAGAAGGGAGGAATGAGTCTATGCTGACTTGTTTCCACTGGAAAGTGCAGTTAATTTTGAAGTCCACAGAAAGCTCAGCTAAATCTCAGTATCTTATTTCCATGAACCTCCCACAATTATTCATCAACTTCAAGTCCAGTGTTTTTCCTGCTGTGATGTCAATAGCCAGAACGAACTACCCTCACCTAAGGAGTCCCTGAGCTAAATATTCTGTTCACAAAACCAACTTATAAGATCTGCTCTTAAGCTATTTGATTACTGTGAGAGTGACCTCACTATATCAGAGAACAAAAAGTGGAAAATTGCTTTAAAAAGTTAATATTGGCCATTTTAATCTCACTCTTTGGCATAAAAATGTGTTCTTAGTTGTCTTATTATGGAATTTTCCTCTCTCTCCTTGGCAGGCCTGAGTCTCTTAATTTTGATTTCTTTTAGTTTTATTCAGAGAATTAAGCCATCGTTTGTGTATGTTTAAAAAATGTTTTAACTGAGCTTATTATGCTTGAAAAGAAGTGACAATAACTATTTTGACTTATTACTTTCTGTCTGGTTTGGATAATCAAACATTCAGCAAGGAAGAATCAAAGCACCGTAGGTGGTATAAATGAGCATGAAAAAGAGCTTCCAAATAGAGAACACATCCCGCTCCCTTCTCTCCTCTCTTCCCACCACCCACATCTCCCCCTACTTTTAGACTATTCCTGAACCAGGAAGTAAAAGTTGTGAGTGGGAAGGGGTGGGAGTGTGTATGTGTAACCAACAAGGGAATGTATTCTTTTGATGAATCATGATTGTACTATAATCACATATTCCCACAAGCAGTCCTGAATTCCTGTACTAGCATTCAACTCCCTTTGCAAAGCTGGCACCTTTTATTACCTTCACTAGTTTTTTACACAAAATGATATATTAGAAAATTGGAGCTATAAAGAGCCCTGAGATGCTCAGATTCCAGTGTGTCACTTACAGACGAGAAATGGAGGACTTGGAACATGATGGAAATCACTCAATTTCATATGCTTCTTAGAGGCAAAGCTAGAGTTAGAGGCCCTATATTCTGGCTCCCAGGCCAATGCTCTTTCTATGATATCAAGCTGTCTCATTTTAGTTGTAGCCACTGTAAGCTCTCATGCTTTAACATATATATTTAGTAAAGCTAGGAGTAGTTGAGAGGCTACCTCACTGCTGCTTAGGACTATAAAAATGTCAGAAAAAATAAACAGACAAACAAACGAATGACTATAGCTGTAACAATACAACTTGAAACATACACTCAATGCTGTAATTTTTGTGACTGGTACTCTGTGGATTCCCACATCTGTTTCACCTTTATTTCTTCTTCTTCTTCTTCTTCTTCTTCTTCTTCCTCTTCCTCTTCCTCTTCCTCTTCCTCTTCCTCTTC
>PVKP010036695.1:0-21838 GCA_004027715.1 Plecturocebus donacophilus | reverse complement strand
CACAGGACATTTTTAAACCTGTCATTAGACTCATTTTAAAAAAAAAACTGGCACAAGTATTTTAAACTGTCCTTTTGTTTTGTGCCTGCGATGAGACCCTTGTTCCCCGGGTGATGTACCATGGCATGATCCTTTCCTTCTTTTTTTTTTTGAGACCGGGTTTTGCGCTTGTTGCCCAGGCTGGAGTGCCATGGCGTGGTCTCAGCTCAAGCTTTCACCTCCCGGGTTCCAGTGATTCTTTTGCCTCAGCCTCCCGAGTGCCTGGGATTACAGGTGCCCACCACCATGCCCAGTTAATTTTTTGTATTTTTAGAGGAGGCAGAGTTTCACCGTGTTAGCCATGCTCCTGACCTCAGGTGATCCGCCCACCTCAGCTTCCCAAAGTGCTGGGATTACAGGTGTAAGCCACCAAGCCAGGCCGACCCTTTTATCAAGTGGGAGGAGGGAGATTGTGAAAGAAGATGAGAGAAAGGAGGACCTGACTCCCGCAGCCACAGGTGTATTTTAGAACAGAATTGAGGATATACAAACTGATGTCCATCAAAATACCTGTTCCGAAGTACTCCTTAGAAGTCTTCTCATTCGAGGTTTAGATGCTGGTGTGCCTTAACAGCATTTCCCAAATATATCAATATATTAGTTCTTTATTTGATGAAGTATCTTGGTGGTATATTAAAGATTATCTGAATTTTTATAGCCTCACTTTTATTTGTATGGGTATCTTCTATCTCTGGTCAACAATCCTGAAATTTGTTTCCTATTAAATATTTTCTTCTTTTCTGTTTTTTAGAGACAGGGTCTTGCTATGTTGCCCAGGTTGGACTCAAACTCCTGGGCTCAAGGGATCCTCCCACTTCAGCCTCTCTAATAGCTGAAACTATAGGTATGCATCACCATGCCCAGCTACTAAACTCTTCCTTTTTAAATAGCAATGTTTCTTTTCAAAATAATTTTATTTATATAAAAAGATCAATTAAAATTTTAAGTAGTAACTTAGATGATAAAAAGTTGCTAAGGTGTTACAGAAATGACTGAGCTTGAGAAATGTTAAACTATAAGATCCCGTTCAGCCCAAACACTGTGATTCTATTTTCTAGCAGTAGGTAGCTACAGTTTAGGGTTCTGAAGATTTAACCAACCTTGCATCTAGGAGAGAATCAACTCTAGTTCTTGGACATTGTGCTATTTATATTGAGGCAATGTAGTGCCCCATTCAGCACTGATATGACAAGTAAATAGAATCATGTATTTTAAACTAGATGACTATCATTTATCTACACAGTAGCCCTCCTCCCTTCTAAGAAACTGGACTCTTCCTTTTGAGTAATTGTTCTTCCCTCCACTTCCACCATGGTAGTTCTAGCTCAGTGCTGTATCTTAGTTTGGGTTCCCCCAAAAGAAGACCTTGAAACAAGGATTTGGGTGCAAGTAGTATATTTGCAAGGTGATCTCAGATAACACGATGAAGGTGTAGGGAAGTGAGAGAGGAAGGGGAAAAAGCCAATAGAGTGCATTAGCAAGTGGGTTATTACCAAGAGGAATTAGGGCTCAATCCTACTGGGCATCCTTTGAAAAACTCTAGAACAAACCTCAGAATCATTCCACCAAGTGGTGAGGAGTTGGGGTAGTTATCGCCAAAGGCCCAGCTGTCATTTGTTGAAGAATCCTGGAGGTGACTTAATTCTGCACACCTGATCTGCTCCAAATACACTGAGCATGCCCCTGAATCAGGAAATGATTCAGGAACAGACACGGGGGAAGCTGTAGGTGAGTACAGCAATCTGCCACTGACTTCCTCGGTATACTTAAAGAGATATGGGTATCAAGAGCACCTTCTACAAGCTGCCAGTCATAATCATAGCACCCCACCTCTGCCAATGAATAATTGGTCTAGGCTGAGCATGCACGAAAATGTGAGTCAATCTTAATCATTCTCTTAGGGTTTTTGTTTTGTTTTGTTTGTTTTCTTTTCTTTTCTTTTCTTTTTGAGATTAGGTTCCCCTCTGTTGCCAGGCTAGAGTGCAGTGGTACAATCATGGCTCACCATAGCCTCAACCTCCCAGGCTCATGCAATAAGCTTGCTTCGGCCTCCCGAGTAGCTGGGATCACAGGCACACGCTACCACACCTGGTTAATTTTTTTCATTTTTTTTGTAGAGACAGGGGCTGTGTTGCCCAGGCTGGTCTTGAACTCCTGGCCGGAAGCAATCCTACCACCTCAGCCTCTGGGATTACAGGCATGAGCCACTGTGCCCTGCCTCTCCTAGATCTTTTTGAATTTGCACTGAGAGAAGCATGACAGATCCTCCCTGGTGTCAGCAAGGGGAGATGTGAGTCTGAGGGCTGCAGGTGGCTGGAATTCCAGTCACATAAGACAAAGGAGATAGTTTTTCTTTTTTGAGTTGGAGTCTCACTCTGACGCCCAGGCTACAGTGCAGTGGCACGATCTCAGCTCACTGCAACCTCTGCCTCCCAGGTTCAAGCCATTCTCCTGCCTCAGCCTCCCAAGTAGCTGGAACTACAGGCACCTGCCACCACACCCAGCTAATTTTTGTATTTTTAGTAGAGACAGAGTTTTGCCATGGTGGCCAGGCTGGTCTTGAACTCCTGACCTCAAGTCATCGACACGCCTTAGCCTCCCAAATTGCTGGGATTACAGGCATGAGCCACTGCACCTGGCTGTTTTAGGGTTTTTCTTTTTTAAGTTTATTTTGACTGAAAAATCATATAAGGAAATAATGACGAATAATAACAGAAGCATTAAAATCTAAGCATTTAGATACTTAGATGGTGACTTACCATATTAAATCAGGCTTTTATCATAAGTATCAAGAATCAACAAACTATGGCTTGGAGGAATCCAGACTAACACCTTTCTGTAAATAAGATTTTATAGGAACACAGACACATCCATTTACATATACATACTATTTATGCCAGCTTTTGTGCTAGAATGGAGACCAAAGTATTCAGTATTTGACCCTTTACAGAAAAGTTTATCAACCCATGATAATATTTTGAACTTTAGCAAATCTGAATCTTTTGTGTTGAATTAAATGCTCTAAGATGGTTCTACTAGATTTTAAATGACTTTTTTTTCCTTAAGATAGAGTTTTGCTCTCATTGCCCAGGCTGGAGTGCAATGAATGGTCTGATCTCAGCTCACCACAACCTCCACCTCCTGGGTTCAAATGATTCTCCTGCCTCAGCCTCCTGAGTAGCTGGGATTACAGGCATGCGCCACCATGCCTGGCTAATTTTTTTGTGTGTATGTGTATTTTTAGTAGAAATAGGGTTTCTCCATGTATCTCAGGTTGGTCTCGAACTCCTGACCTCAGATGATTTGCCCATCTCGGCCTCCCAAAGTGCTGGGATTACAGGCATGAGCCACCACACCCTGCCCTCTCAAATTACTTTAATTCCAGAATATTTATGAAACTATTTCATATAATTGTTTTGCATCAAAATTTTAATTTAATTGACTCTGATAGAAAGTGACGATTAGCGGCTGGGCACAGTGGCTCACACCTGTAATCGCAGCACTTTGGGAGGGCGGATTACCTGAGGTCAGGCGTTCCAGACTAGTCTGGCCAACATGGTGAAACCCCATCTCTACTAAAAATACAAAAATTAGCCAGTCATGGTAACACTCACCTGTAGTTCCAGCTACTCGGGAGGCTGTAAGATACATAAATGACTTGAACCCGGCTTGAACCAACTGCACATGTTGTAGTGAGCCGAGATTGCACCACTGCCCTCCAGCCTGGGCAAGACAGCCAGACTCCATCTCAAAAAGAAAAGAAAGTAACAATTAGGAGCATTTAGTAAAATTGATCTTCTGTATTTATTAAGACTTCTCTAAGTCATGAGTAAGTGTATTAAGAAATAAACTAAGCAAACTGTGAAAAATAAGGCCAAGAATGCCTTTTATATGGTTACACAGGAAAAGTAAACATAAAGATATTAGGAATCACCTCTCATAGCTAAATCCTGACAAACAGAAGTTACTTTTAGCTTGCACCATCTAGAGGTAAAAAAAAGAATTCTCAATTTAGCTTACATTTTTTTGCTTATGTGGTTGCTAGTTCTCTTACACATCTCTATTTTTTAAAACCTTAGAAGAATAGAAATTCAGTATACCACCTTAGCCACTTGATGTCTACTTTGTGTCTGTTAAAAAGGGTTGGGGGCCAGGTGTGGTGGCTCACATCTATAATCCCAGCTGACTGATATTTGGGAGACTGAGGCAGGCAGATCATGAGGTCAGGAGTTCGAGACCAGCCTGACCAACATGGTGAAACCCCATCTCTATTAAAAATAGAAAAATCAGTTGGGTGTGGTGGTGCATGCCTTTAATCTCAGCTACTCAGGAGGCTGAGGCAGGAGAATCACTTGAACCTGGGAGTCAGAGGTTGTGGTAAGCATAGATCATGCCACTGCACTCCAACCTGGATGACAGAGTGAGACTCTATCTCAGAGAAAAACGGGGATAGGGGCTGGGAACGGGGTTGTGCTCAGTGACAACAAAACACTACCATCAATGTAAATACCTCAGAATGAGCTTCTGATTAGAAGGATTTTTTGGCTGAAAGTGGTGGCTCATGCCTAGAATCCCAGCAGCACTTTGGGAGGCCGAAGTGGGAGGATTGCTGAGGCTAGGAGTTGGAGACTAGCCTGGGTAACATAGACCCCACCTGTACAAAAATTACAATTTTAGCTGAGCATGGTGGCATACTGTGATAATCCTAGCTACCTGGGAGGCTGTGATAGGAGAATTGCCTAGGCTTAGAAGGTCAAAGTTGCTGTGAACCATGATCAAACCACTGCACTCTAGCCTGGTCAACAAAGTGAGAGCCTGCCTCAGAAAAAAAAAAAAAAAAAGAAAAGATTTTTCTAGTATGATCCTCAAGGTTCTTAGATTTTAATGCTTCTGGCTGGGCATGGTGGCTCAAGCCTGTAATCCCAACACTTTGGGAGGCCAAGGCAGGCGAATCACGAAGTCTGGAGTTTGATACCAGCCTGGCCAACATGGTAAAACCCTGTCTCTACTAAAAATACAAAAATTAGCCAGGCATGGTGGCAGGCACCTGTAGTCCCAGCTACTAGGGAGGCTGAGGCAGGAGAATTGCTTGAACCTGAGAGGTGGAGGTTGCAGTGAGCCAAGACCATGCCATTGCACTCCAGGCTGGGCGACAGAAAGATCTCAGGTGATCCACCTGCCTGGAACTCCTGACCTCAGGTGATCTACCTGTCTCATCCTCCAAAGTGCTGGGATCTGAGGCATGAGCCACTGCGTCCAGCCGTTGTAGGGTTTCAGTTATAACCTATATATGCATTCTCCAAATTATTTTGTACAATCTTTAACTATGTGCTGTCTACAACAGACTCCTTTTGGATCTAAGAGCACACATAAGCTAAAAGTGAAAGGGTGGAAAATGATATTTCATGCAAACAGGAACCTAAAAAGAGCAGGGTGACTATAATTGTATCAGACTAAATAGACTTTAAGACAAAACTTGCCTGTTTGCAGGGAGTATCTTTTTCCACCCTTTTTTTTTTTTTTTTTTTTTGAGACAGAGTCTTACTCTTTCTCCAGGCTGGAGTGCAGTGGCGCGATAGCGGCTCACTGCAACCTCCAACTCCCTGGTTCAAGCAATTCTCCTGCCTCAGCCTCAGCTTCCTGAGTAGCTGGGATTACAGGCATGCACAACCATGCCCAGCTAATTTTTGTATTTTTAATAGAGACGGGGTTTCACCATGTTGGCCAGGATGGTCTTGATCTACTGACCTCAAGTGATCTGCCCGCCTCAGCCTCCCAGAGTGCTAGGATTACAGGCATGAGCCACTGCATCTGGCCCTTTTTCCACCGTTTTAAAAAAATCCATTCAGCCGATCTATGTCTTTTGATTGGCATGTTTAATCTATTAAAGTAATTATTGAGACAGGCACAGTGGCTCAGGCCTATAGTGACAGCTACGTGGGAGGCTGAAACAGGAGGATCACTTGAGCCCAGGAGTTTAAGGCTGCAGTGTGCTATGATCTGCACTCCATCCTGGGCAACAGAGCAAGACAAGTCTCTAAAATTAAGTAATAACGAAAGTATCCATAGACAGATAAGCAAATAAGCAACATGTGGTATATTCATGCAATAAAATATTGTTCAGCCATATCAAGATTGATGTTGTGATACACACTACAACATGGATGAACCTTGAAAACATTATGGTAAGTAAAATAAGCCAGACACAAAATGACAAGGATTCTGATTCCACCTCTATAAGGTATCTAGGACAAGTGAATCCACAGAAAAAGAAAATAGAATGGCAGTTTCCAGGGGTAGAGTGGGGACAGGGAGATGGGGACTATTGCTTAATGGTTACAGAGTTTCTGTTTTAGGAAATAAAGTTTCGGAAATAGTGGTAATAGTTACACAAGATGGTGAATATACTTAATGCCACTGAATTAGACACTTTAAATGGTTAAAATGGTAAGCCTCATGTTCTGTGTAATTTGCCACAATTTTAACAAGAAAGCAGGAACTTGAGATGGCTCAGGGAGGCCTCATCCCTCGGGAGAGCCAGCATATTCAGCCCTCACTCCACAGCTGTCTGGGCTCCTGCCCTGTTTCGTTTCCCTCACTTTTTACCTACTCGGCCACATGTGCTTTTAAAAATTGTATTTTATGTAGCATTCTTTTTTTTTATAGAGACAGGGCTTCACCATATTGGTCAGGATGGTCTCGAACTCCTGACCTTGTGATCCACCCGTCTCAGCTTCCCAAAGTGCTGGGATTACAGGTGTGAGCCACCGAACCCGGCCGCATTAATATTTTTATAGCAGAAATCGTTTTCAATATATTTATCATGTTGCCATAAGTGTAAATATTCCCAACTTTTTAATTCTACTGAAGTCCCATTATGTTTTTTTCTTTAAGTCTACTAGATATACTGTTAGTTTTGTTAAAAATCCTATGGCATTGGAAAGTATGTATATAGTACGTCCCCACCTGTGTTTTAGTAAAGGGAGTCAGAGACAGATTTAATATGCTAGTGGAATACATAGGTAACTGCTAACAGTTTCTTCTGGAGAGAGAAAAAAGAGACCTAGGCATCAGAGGTAGGAGGAACAGTGGTTTTCGAATTGCTTTCATATTTTACCGTGTGTGCATGCGTGTGTGTATGTGTGTGTGTGTAGTTTTCACTTAAACTAAATTAATTTTGACTAATCACAGTGGCTCACACCTGTAATCTCAGCACTTTGGGAGTACAAGGCAGGCAGATCACCTGAGGTCAGGAATTCAAGACCAACCTGGACAACATGGCAAAACCTCAGCTCTACTAAAAATACAAAATTTAGTCAGGCGTGGTGGTGAGAGACCCTGTAATCCCAGCTACTCAGGAGGCTGAGGCAGGAGAACAACTTGAACCTGGGAGGCAGAGATTGCAGTGAGCAGAGGTCATGCCATTGCATGCCAGCCTGGGCAACAGAGTGAGACTCTGTCTCAAAAAAAAAAGAAAACATTAATTTTTTGAAAGGGACACCAACTTCCAGTTTTCCACAGAAAATACATTAAATAATGTACATTTTATGTGAGCTTTTGAGATTGCTTGTAAAAAAGAAAAAAAACCATGCATTTTGTTACAAGTTACAACCATGCTGCTTTAAGTTTATACAAATTTCTCCTTTAAGGAGCTCATTTACCTGCTAAACTCTAATCTGCAAGCCTCAGGGAGTTGAGCCTGAACGAAGGTTACCAAATCATGGGCAAAGGTGGCCATGAGCGTCCTGCACTCCAGGCCTTCATCTCCAGTTCTACCTCAGCAGGGTAGCTCTTTCTAAGAGATAAGCTTGTATTCTCATGAGAGAGGAAATGACCTCATCACACTTCTCATATCCTCTTTGGTGGAAATAAGACATTTCCCCTGAAAGGATGTATCTGAAACTAAACTGATAGCAACAAAAACATTTTCAGTTTAAAATAAAAATCTTTTTCCTAAATAAAAATTAATATGCTGGGCGCAGTGGCTCACATCTCTAATCCCAGCACTTGAGGAGGCCAAGGCAGGCAGACTGCTTTGAGCTCAGGAGGTGGAAGTCAGCCTGGGCAACATGGTGAAACCCAGTCTCTACAAATAATACAAAAATTAGCCAGGCAGTAGTGGCTTGAGCCTGTAGTCCCAGCTACTTGGGAGGCTGAGGCAGGAGGTTCACTTGAGCCCAGGAGGCTAGAGGTTACAGTGAGCCCAGATTCTGCCTCTGCATTCCAGCCTGCACGACAGAGTGAGATCCTGTCTCAAAACAAAACAAAACAAAAACAAGTATAAGTTCATCAGAATGAAAAAAATTAATATTTATTTGAGTGAGTCTGAGCTGCAAAGCCCGGGATAGAACTATCTCCAAAAGATATGATAAGAAAAACAAGTTTTAGAACAATATCTGTATATCGTATGTCTCTAAGTTTAAAAATGTAAAATCCAAACTGATGTTTTATAATAAGACTATATCTATATTACTCGTTTAATTTTTTATGGAATATTGTCTAAATTTTGGTAAATGCAGAGAAATTGAAAATGGCTCAATACAGGCCAGGCACGGTGGCTCATGCCTGTAATCCCAGTACTTGGGGAGGCCAAGGGGGGCGGATCACAAGGTTAGGAGTTCAAGACCAGCCTGACCAACATGGTGAAACCCCGTCTCTATTGCGAAAAAAAAAAAGAAAAAAAATGGCTCAATACACTTCTCCACAAAAATAATACCTGTTAACATTCTGGTAGATATTCTTCCAGCTTCTTCTTTCACATATTTCTTCCTTCCTTCCCTTTCTTCCTTCCAACCTTGCTCCTTTCTCTTGCTTTCCTTTCTTTCATCTATCATGTGTATATATAAATTACAGTTGTGGTTGATCTGTGTTCGGCTTTACTCCCTTCACATTATAAGTATTCTTCCATGTCAATAAACATTAATTGAAACCATAATTTTAAGTAAGTAATATCACTTTGTATGAATGTACAATTTACTCAACTATCTTCTTTTTTTGCTTGTTTTTTCTACTATGAACTTGATGAAAATCATAATATGCAAAACCTATCTGTATTTTCCATCTTTCCTACTGCAAAATTTCCTAGAAGTGGAATTAGTGGGTCAGGAAATGTGAATATGTTAAAGCAACTGTAAGGCCTAATTATGTCCCAAAAAGTGGTTGTACTAATTGTTGCGTTAATGTACACTCCTACCAAACATACAGGAATGCCTATTTTCCTCATCTTGACACTGGGAATAGTCCTTTTTAAAATTCATTAAACACACACACACCCCTTTAATTTAAATTTATTCTTCTTTTAGAGAGAGAGAGACAAGGTCTTGCTCTGTTGCCCAGGCTGGGGTGCAGTGGCATGATCATAGCTCACTGTAGCCTCAAACTCCTGGGCTTGAGGAATCTTCCTCCCTCAGCCTCCAAAGTAGCTGAGACCACAAATGCGGTCTCCACCACCACTACACCAGGTTTGTTTTGTGTTTTGTTCATTTGTTTGTTTGTACAGACAGAGTCTCACTTCGTTGCCCAGGTTGGTATTGAATTTCTGGTCTTGATTTTCCTGCTTTGGCTTCCCTAAGTACTGGGATCACAGCCACTACGCCCAGCCTAAATCTCTTTACAAGAGGTATTGAAAAACTTTAGACATTTGTTGAGCATTTGTATTTTTACTTTTTTTCTTTTTTTCTTTTTTGAGATGGAGTCTCGCTGTGTCACCCAGGCTGGAGTGCAGTGGCACAATCTCCGCTCACTGCAACCTCCACCTCCCAGGTTCAGGTGATTCTCCTGTTTCAGCCTCCCAAGTGGCAGGTACTACAGGTGCATGCTACCATGCCCGGCTAACTTTTTGAATTTTTAGTAGAGACAGGGTTTCACCGTGTTAGCCAGGATGATCTTGATCTGACCTTGTAATCCGCCTGCCTCGGCCTCCCAAAGTGCTGAGATTACAGTTGTGAGCCACTGAGACTGGCCTTGTATTTCTACATTTTTAACATTTAACATTTGCATATATTTCCAAATAATAATAATTCTTTCACTTTGAAGTATGTGTGTGCACATGAGTGTGCGTCTATTTCTAGGGGCTGAGATCTAAAGTATACAGAGTTACCACAAGAGGTCTCTAGCACACAAATTATATTGAAATCTGAAGACTTCCTGAACTTAAGTCTCAACAAGCCAGAATCTCCATAACTAGATATGTTCATTAATTCCTAATTTTCAGGGCTCCCAACAATTGGCAACAATGTATCAGAGAGAACAAGGGACAGTAGCTCAGCAATTCAGAAAGCGAGATTTAAGCAGTGGTTTATTCCTCTGCATGCCACCTGGACCCTCCTCATTTCCCCACCATGATCTGTAACTTGATTTTTCTTGTCAGATATATTCACTCTGAAATTTCAAAAGAAATATAATCACTTTACGTCTGGAATACCCTTCAGTCATTCATTTGATTGTTCATCGAATGTTTAGTACTCTGCGTAGTTGATTGTTGAATAATGGTTATTTTCTTTTAACTATCGAAAAAAATTAGCTGCTATGTGCCACTGTCCTAGGTACTGAGAATATAATGATGAGCAATACCAGAGATTGTCCCCAGCCTTACAGAGCTCACACCTGTGACATCCATCCTAGCACATGTAGGCAGACTTTCAAGAAATTCACCCCTAACAGATGGCTTTGCCTTGGTAGGAGACATCATGAGCAGCCCTCAAGGGATGTGTCTGCTGCTCTGAGGTCCAGAACACTGTCTCTGTGACCCATGACTATTTCCTACTGTGTCCTGAGTATTAAGTCATCTAACTTAGTTTGATACAAGGTTTATAAATTGCTTTGTAGAAAACTTTACCATGTAATATACATACACTGTGAAGAGTTCAGATTATATGGAAAAGTAAGTAACCAAATGAAAATGACCCATAGTCACAATCTTCAGAGATAATTATTTTTAACAGAACTCTTTTTTATGAACAAATCATTATATATATATATATATATATATATATATATATATATATATATATGCATTTGACATGTATTGACTACTCACTATGTAGAAAGCATATCCCAAAGTTGTGTCTTATTTTGCTTAGATTGCCAATAATAAAAATCATAGGCTGTGTGTCTAAAACAACAGCAAGTTATTTTCTCATAGTTCTGCAGGCCAGAAGTCCAAGATCAAGGTTCTGGCCAATTTGGTTTCTGGTAAGGGGTCTCTTCCTGCCACCTTTTCACTATGTCCTCATACGGCCTTTCCTCGGTATGTGAATGGAGAGAGTCAGAATAAAAGCTCTTCTTAGTGTCTCTTTTTATAAAGACACTAATCCTATTGGATCAGAGCCCTCCCTTAAGACCTCATTTAACCTAAATTACTCTGTTACTCTAAATCCTAAAAGCTAGGGCTTCAATATATAAATTTGGGGGCAGGGGATACAAACATTCAGTTCATAACAGGCTGCAAAGTCTCCGCAAATGAACAAGGCACAATCTTTGCCCACTTCTCACTTACGCAGGAGTCCATGGTGCAAAACTATATTTCTGCCTCTTTGTGTTTTGTTTACCTTATTTTCTTTTGCAATTTCCCTCAGTGCCAGGTAAACAAGGTTAGGAAAGGAAGAGAGAATGAAGAAATTTTTACTTTCCTCTCGGTTTGGAAAATATTCTCTAGAAAAGGAGGTCAATGTTCTCAGCTACTCCAAAGATCCTTAATAAAACATAATGGTAAAGCATTTGCCATGTCTCCTTCTTCAGTGTCCTGGCTCTCCTCTGGGGCTTCCTACAAAGGTTAGTGTTGTTCAATACATCTCATGGACCCCTCTTTATACTGATCTACTCTAGAAAGGAGCAATAATTCCAAATTCCCCTACTTAAGTGCCAGGGTTTGTCCCACATACCTCAGCTGTGTGACAGGTGAATAAATGCACTCACACACAGAATACAGTGAATGAGTGGGCTGAGGGGTTGTGAGCCTCTCACAGAGAGAGACTGTAGCTACATGACACTTGCCCTCTCCTTATTCATTCAGTATAGATTTAATAACAGAGGCTTTAAGTCAACATACTTGTAAAGAAAGATTAAAGGCCAGGTTTCGATGCCTAAAGCAAATACCATTAGTTGATAAAATCCTTGCTTAACCTCGCCCCGAGAGGGCCATCAGGCTCAAAGTTTACTTTTAAGACTACATGAGTAAACAAGTTAGTTAGGTAAACTCCTCCACGTATCTTAGCTATTTGCTTTACTTATTAACTAAATGTAAAGGGGATTAGGCTGCCTTCAGTCAAAACTTCTACTGAAACTATGAAAAAGCTTTTAGGCCTTCTAAAAGGCTTTGAGACTATATTCTATAATTTTCTCTACTGTTTTTCCCTTAATATTTTTGCCACTATCCTGAGTGAATTCCTACACTTAAGGGCAAGGCCAGGACTTGGAATGAGTTTCCCAACAGAGCCTGTCACTCACTGGGTCCTTTGTGGGAATCAGCACAATGGAGAAGGCTAAGTTTTATGGACTGAATTGTGCCTCTCCTCCCAAAAATCTTATGTTGGAGCCCTAACCTACAGTGTCTCAGGAGAGAACTATACTGAAGATAGAATGATTAAATTAAAATGAGGTGATTAAATCAGAATGAGGTCATATAGATGGGCCCTAATCCAAAATGCATGTGTCCTTATAAGAATAGGACATCTGGACACACAAGGAGACACCAAGGATGTGTGCACACAGAGGAAAGGCCACATGAGAACACAGCAAGAAGGCAGTCATCTGCAAGCCAAGGAGAGAGACAGAAGAAACCAACCCTGCTGATGCTTTGACATTGGACTTCCAGTCTCCAGAACTATGAGAAAACGAATGTCTGTTGTTTAAGCCACCCAATCTGTGGTACTTTGTTATGGCAGCTCTAGAAAACCAACACACCAAGCCATAGTGAGAAGTCGAAAACCTTCCTGTAATTTGCAGTGAGTGAAAGTAAAGGTGAGAAAGATGGTTGTGAATAGGTCACTGTCTTAGTCCATTTTTGCTACTATAACAGAAAACCACAAACTGCATAATTCATAAACAGTAGAACTTTATTTGGGTCATGGTTTTGAAGGCTGGGAAGTCCAAGGTCAAGAGGCTGCATTTGGTGAGGGCTTTCTTACTGTGTCATCCCACTGGCAGAAAGTGGAAGGGCAAGAGAATATGTGCTAGAGAGAGCAAGCAGTCAAGAGAGCTGAACTCACTTTTATAACGAACTCCCTTTCATGATGACTACCCCACTCCTGAGATGGCGACATTAATCTATCCATGAGGCCAGAAGCCCTCAAGATCTAATCATCTCTTAGGAAGGCCCACCTACCAACACTGTTGCCTTGGAGATTATGTTCCAAACCCACAGACTCTGCAGGACACATTCAAATCATGAAATGCAGCCACTAATGAAACTGAATATAGGGCTGGATTTATTCACTCAGAAAACATTTCCTAATGATTCACACCGTTGTGAGTAGCATTGAGTGAAATATAGTCTCTACCCTTGAGCAGCTCAAGACCCAGCAAACCAATAATCAGAGTGTCTTGAGAAGTGCCACCTAAGACAGAGATAAACTGGAGAAACAATAGGAGAAGAGAAGAGGAGACCAAAAAGACTTATGAGAAGAAATCACACAGCTATTGAAGTCTGAAAGAAAAATGGGATCTAGTTTGGAAGAAAAGAGGAACAGCAATCCAGGCAACAAACAAACAAACATGCGCAGAGCTGTGTGGACTTCTGACAGCATCATAAATTTAGAGACTTGCAGGTGTGGCTGGAGCAATGGGGCCTACAGGAGAGATAAGGTGGATTGGATTAGAAAGAGGCAGAAGCCACATCCAGAAAGGCCTTTTGTGCAGATACTATCATACCTAGCCCTTATTCATTCTACCAATCTTCCTTATAGAAAAAACAAAACAAAACAAAATGCACGCACACACACACACACACACACACACACACAGAGAGAGAGAAAATCCACTGCTTTGATATTTATGTTTCCTATCTTCCCTTGCTGTTAAGGTAGCTGTGAAAACAGTTCTGGCAAAAGTGCAAGTCTACTGGGAATTTCTAAGAATGTTCCAATTTCCTGATCAGAAACCACCTTTCCTTTCCACCCCGTCTTCCTACCTGGAATGCAGTTTTGGGGTGTGCCTGGATCCTTGGTAACCTCTTCAAGCTGTTGTTCCTGGCTCTGTACTGTTCATTTCTGTTTGGCTAAGCTACTGTGTTTAGGTTTTTCTGTTACCTGCAGACAAACACAATCCTGATATGACCGGTTTTGCAGGAATTCAGGTAAAGAAGCTGTGAGAATGTGATCACCCACTCTGAACAGAGGTGGTGAAATGAAGTCTTCACAGGTAGAAGTCAGGAACCAAAGTCCTGTCTTGTCTGTAAAACTTCATGCAATGAAACTAGAGATGACAGAGTCGATTCACAAATTATTAAGAAAGCAGAATCAATAGGATTTGGTGATTCATCGGAGGTGACCTATTGGGAATTATCATCAAGAGATGATGCTTCTCTCCTTCTAAGTTCCTGAGCTATAAATTCCACTCTCCTCCTACTTGTTTTATCCAACCCAGTGTTTTTTCTTTCTCCCAGCATTTTCCAGTCCCCATGTCAAGAAGCTGGCCAGTTTTTAATGTGTCTTTGTTCAGGGATATTTGTGTAGTTGGACCTAAAAGAGATGTTGCACAAGATAGTCCCCTCTCCTGGCTTTTATTTGGAGAAATCTGTACTTGTTTTGGGAGTGTGCTGGTCATTTTCCAAGGACAGGAGACTGACCACTCACTGCCTTCAAGCAAGGAAACAAACCCAATGAGAGAAGCTAGAGGGATTTGCTGAGACTAAAACGGGGGATGAGGGACTATAGCCTCCTCTGGTGTTCCCAGCCTCAGTGAGAGGCCCCAGCGGTGGTGCAAGCTGCTAACCTGGGACTCACCTGGCCTCATTCCTCTCCACTATTTCCTCCCACATTTAGCCCATCACCTACTCCTTTCTATTTTATTCTCTGAATATCTCCCATGTACCTCCATTTCTTCCAAACTCCACTGCCACAGTCACCCCACCATACTCCACAAAATGATCTTTTCAAATCTGGAGTATTTATAGAGTATACAAATATTTTAACAGCCTCCTTTTGCTCTTAAAATAGACCAAAGTGCTTAGCATGTCCTCCAGTGACTGACCTCCACCTAGTACACCAGCCTCACCTCTCTATTCTCTGCCCAAACTCCAGCCATGGTGACCTTGGAGCAACCAGAATGTTCTTTCCCTCCTCACAGAATTTCCCCTAGCTGCCTTTCCCCTGCCTGGTCAGATCTACTTAACTGCCACACCCCTTCTTCACATATGCCACATACATACACACACCCTGGCCACCTTCATTCATTCTCTAGGTTCCAGCTGAAATGTAATTTCTTCAGAGAAGCCTTCCCTGACCCCCCACCCTCCTGTTCCCCTAAATCAGGGGCTCTGCTTTAAGTCATGGATTTCTTTTTCTTTCTTTCTTTCTTTTTTTTTTTTTGAAACAGGATCTCTCACTTTGCTGCCCAGGCTGGAGTATGGTGACACAATCACAGCTCAATGCAACCTTAACCTCCTGGGCTCAAATAGTCCTCCCACCTCAGCCTCCCGAGTAGCTGGAACTATAGGTACACACCATCATGCCTGACTAATTTTTGTATTTTTTGTAGAGGGGTTTTGCCTTGTTGCCTAGGCTGGTCTTGAATGCCTGGGTTCAAGCAAGCCACCTGCCTTGGCCTCCCAATATGCTAGGATTACAGGCGTGAGCCACCAAGCCCAGGCTATGGGTTTCTTTCACAGTATGTTTTCATGATATCTTTGTATGATTATGTGGTTGTTGTATCCCCTACTATCTATCATAAGCTCCACACGAGAGGGGCTGCACACATTATTTTCTCTCCAGGGTCTGGTAGTACAGTCCTTACTGCCCAGGGTAAGTACTTGATAGAGATTTGTTGAATACAAAGAAATAAGAGAAGGAAAAGAGAGAGTCTACAATGATTACAGGCTTCTGATGCTAGCAACCAGGTGAATTGTGAAATTAGATTCAGTTCCATTTATTTTAATTCTTTTATGAAATAAAGCATGAGAATACGTGCATCATGATATAGAGATTTTAAAGAGGCACGTTCCCCTCTGGCACTCTAAGGATTCACATTGGCTTCTCTGTGGATGGAAATTGTCATTCTATTATAATATGCAGCACACCCAGGTGGAAATAAACTGTTAAGGCGGAATTCTGAAAGGGCAATTTGTTCATTTAGGGGACATAATCTAGACTATATCTAGATAGGATGATATCTAGGTTACCCTGAGATTTTATGAGGATGACAAAAAACTTATTGATATTTAAAAACACTATATGGACTTTAGGTAATAATGATGGGTCAGTGTAGGCACATCAATTCTAACAAATTGTAACAAATTGTAAAACTCTGGTGCCGGATGTGGGTAGTAGGGATAGCTGAGGGGGGTTGCAGGGGGTTATAGGGGCTCTTTGTCTTTTCTGCTCAATTTTGCTGTGAACCTAAAACTTCTCTTTAAAAAAAATTAAAACTCGATATGTTAAAAATAATTTATATAAAAAGATAAAATTATGATTCTCATTCAGAAAAAAATGAACATGTTAAAGATTTTGCTTTATTCAGAATTTGGGAATCGGTCAAGTATTAAAACTGGTTCAAAGGAGAAGTCAGGCTGGGTGCTGTGGCTCACACCTGTAGTCCCAGCACTTTAGAATGCAGCAGTGGGAGAATAATTTGAGGCCAGCAGTTTAAGTCCAGCCTGGGCAACATAGTGAGACCTCATTTCTTCTAATAAAAAATAAATTTGTCCGGGCATGGTGGCTCACACCTGTAATCCCAGCACTTTGGGAGGCCAGAGCGGGTGGATCACCTAAGGTCGGGAGTTGGAGACCACCCTGACCAACATGGAGAAATCCCGTCACTTCTAAAAATACAAAATTAGCCAGGCATAATGGCACATGCCTATAATCCCAGCTACTCAGGAGGCTGAGGCAGGAGAATCACTTGAACCCTAGAGGTGGAGGTTGCTGCCAGCTGAGATTGCACCACAGCACTCCAACCTGGGGCATCAGGAGCGAAACTTCATCTCCAAAAAAATAAAAATAATGAATTTTTAAAAAGGAGAAGTCAAAGGATACATTTATATAGCCAGAATATTCCAGTGAATGTGCAAATGCAGGCAACACTCATTTCCTCCACAGTCGGGGAAGGAAGACAGTTATATCTCTGCTGGACAAGAGAGAATTTGCATGTCTATAGACAAGAACTGTTAAAACGTGCTTTGAATGAAGAGAACCCCAAACAGGCTTTGTGTGAGAGCATGGCTGTTTATTCACCCAGGTGTAGATGGGCTGGGTCTGAAAAGAAAGTCAGTACAGGGTGGTGGGATAGGAGTTGGTTTTATAGGTTTGGGGTAGGCAGTGGACAGTTACAGAAGTTACAGTTCAGGGCAGTTTTTGCAAGCTGGGAGGGTGCCGTAAGGTCTGGAGTCATGAGGTTGACCAAGGTCGGTTACAAAGTCCAGTTGCTTTATCAGTTGAGGCAGGAATGAACAATAGAAGAATGTCTCAAAGTTAATTAGGCACCACAGGGGTTGATCATTCTTCCCCTTTTTGTGGTCTTCCAGTTACTTCAGACTTTCTAGTTTCAGGAACTCATCTGGAGTGTACACGCAGGTCACAGAGGTTACCATGCTGTACGTGGTGAGGTCGTTGGCCTAAAAGACCTTACATTCTTTTTATATTAGTAATATAAAGGAAAAAGAAATGAATAGTGGAGGGCAGTGGAATATTAGGAAGGCCAGTACAGAGAAGTGATGGGACAATGTTTCTCAGTGTTTCTTTGAGCAAGATTTGGGGTGGGATGGAAACCTAAAAATGGGAATTTAGACTGCTCGGGACAAGTAATAGCGTGGGGTTGTTAGAAGGAGCATTTGTCATATTGACTGATTGGTTATCACTTGTATACAATTTTGTAGGAATTAAGAGATTAGTTGGAAAAGGCAGGGTCTGAATAAGAGAAGGAGAAAAATAGATATAAGGGGTCCTGCTAATAGAAGGAGCCGTGATACCCAGTTAGAGTGGCCAGCTAGGTCCTGAATAATTATTTGCCTGGTTAACAAGCTTTTGGGCCCTGTCTTTAAGTCTTTTGATGGCATCATATACAAGGCCGGATTGGTTTAGATAAAAGCAGCATTCTTCATTCAGGAATAGGCAGAGTCCTCCTTTCTTAGCAGTCATTAGAGCGAGGCCTCAGCGATTTTGGAGGACAACTGCAGCCAGGGAATTAACTTGGGCTTGGAGAACAGATAGTGTTTGGGTTATGTCTGAAATGCTGGTGGAAAAATCATTAGAGAGACTGTGGAACGTGATGATGGAAGTAGTAAGGCCTGCTATACCTGTCCCAATTGCAGCAGTGGAGACTCCTAATCCTACAAGCAAGGGGATAAATGGAATGACTCTTCTCTGTCATGTAGGAGTTACAAGGAGGACAGGGAGGTGTTTATTTCCATTGGCAAACTAGATTTGGGGCGTAAGGAAAATTAAGGTACAGGTGTCTGTCCAGTTGGTAGGAAGGCAGAGGTAGATGGAAGAGCTACAGAGGAAAAATAAGTCCTTGGCTTAGGCAGAACTGGAAGTGTAAACTGAAATGGTGAGAAAGTGTTTTGGGGGGCTGGGGTTTTGTACCCAGATACCAAGGGAACCAGCAAGGGCCATGGCTGTTAAAGGTTGTAGTGGGGTTTGATGGGGTAATTGTGTGGAAGGAGACGTAGCGGCAATAGGGAAAAAGATGCCTAATGAAAGTGGAAGGTATGTTAGGTTTATATAGGATTACTCTTCCACTTCAGGGATATGGGTGACTTTTAGAGAAGTAGGGGAGAGTACTTGTGACTTCCAGGAGCAGGCGGAGGAGTCAGGCCAATTATCTGATGGACACAGCTTTATCCTGGAATGATGGACCCACTGGGGAGGGTCTTGTAGATGGACAGTGGTTGGGGTGTCCGTCAGACACCCAGGAAGGTTCCTGTCCACCCAGGTTGCAGAGAGCGAGGGGTTAGGCTTTTAACTAGGACTGACCTTCCGGCCAGGGTGTTTTCACATGGCCGGGTTTCTGAAGTGGGTAAGAGGAAATTAGCAGCCTGGCGGATTTCATGTCTGGCCTGTTGGAGGACTGGAAGATAGTCACAAGAGGACTGGTGTCTGGAATAAGGTTAGGCCCAAGCAGAAACGTGCAGCCATATAGGAGTTCAAAGGGGCTATACCCTGTGGGTTCTTTAGGAGTGGCTCGAATCCTGAGTCCTCTGCAGTAGATAACTCTGGCTTTGGCTGGGAAAAGGCTTTTGGCCTTAAGGAGGGCCTTTGCGAAGGGGGCATTGATAATAGAGGACCCCTGTGTGGTGAGAAAACCTCTTTCTGCCTATAGGGCAGCATGGTGGTGTAGGATGTGGAAGGCATAGAGTTAGTATAGATGATAACATGTAGTCCTTTGGCAAGAATAAGAGCATGGGTTAAGGCAACTAGTTCAGCTTGCTGAGAAGTGCTGGAAGAGGGGAGTATGGCAGCCTCGATAACAGATGAATAGGATACAACAGCATAGCCAGCTTTGGCTGTGCCAACCGACTGGGCTTGGAGGAACTGCCATCAATAAACCATGTGTGGCCTGGGTCTGAAATAGGACACAGAGAAATATGGGGAAATGGGGAGGATGCTATATGGATTAGGGAGACACAGTCATGGGGTTCAGGGTTTGTGTTGGGTATTAAGTGAGAGGCTGGGTTGAAGTCAGGTCTAAGAGCAATGGTTACGTGGGGGTTTTAATAAAGAGTACATAAAGGGGGAGAAGGCGAGGGGCTGAAAGTAAGTGTGAGGTGTAAAGAGGAAACTAAACTCTGGAGGTTGTTAGAGCTATAGAGGGTAAGTGGAGCATAGCCTGTGATTTTAAGGGATTCTAGGAGTATTACAGCTGCAGCAGCTGCGGTGCATAAACATGACGGCCAGCACAGGATGTGAGGTTGAGTCCCTTAGACAAGAAGGCGACTGGTCCTGGGCCTGGCTCTTGTGTAAGAATCCTGACTGTGCAGCCTTTTACTTCTGTTGTGTGAAGGGAGAAGGGATGGGAGGAGTTGGGGAGTGCCGGTTGGGGGGCTGTTTCTAAGATCTTCTTTAGCGAATGAAAGGAAGAATGGGGGAAGGATTTGGGGTTTATGGGGTCAGCTAAGTTTTTTTTTTTTTTTTTTAAGTTTATAAAGTGGTTTGGTTAGGAGGGCAAAACCTGATATCCAGAGATGAAAGTACCCTACAATGCCTAGGAAGGAGAGAAGCTGTTGTTTAGTGGATGGGGTTGGGTTTTGGGAAATTAACTGGATACAGTTGGGAGGGAGAGTGCTTGTATGCTGGCAAAGGATTATACCAAGATAGGTAACAGATAAGGAAGAAATTTGGGCTTTAGAAAAAAGCGTTTTTGAAGTCAAGAACAGAATAGTGAGTTGTAGAAGTGGGTATGGAAGATAGGAGGGTAAAGGGATTTGGTACACTCAGGTGGCTGGGAAGCACAATCTGATTGATGAAGCGGAGGTCTTGGACTAGTCTGTGGGATTTGTCTGGTTTTTGAACAGGTAGGATAGGGTAATTGTAAGGAGAGTTTGTGGGAATTAAAAGGCCATGTTGTAATAGATGGGTGATAACAGGCTTTAGGCCTTTTAAAGCCTGTTGTGGGATGGGGTACCGGCACAGGGCGGGGTAAGGACGGTTAGGTTTTAATGGGATGATGAGGGGTGAGTGAGCAAGGGTTGGGGAGGAGGTGTCCCACACCCTAGGGTTAAGGTAGGGGGACATACGGGGAGCTGTTGAGGGAGGTAAGGGTTTGCAGAGGAGGGCACAATGAGGTCTGGCTGTAGCCCAGGAACCTGTAGCCCAGGTAGTTAAGGAGGCAGACAATTTTACTAGGATATCTTGGCCTAACACGGGAATTAGACACGTGGGGATGATTAGGAAAGAATGTAGAAAGGATTGCTGGCCTAACTGACACAGACTTCGGGAGTTTTGAGAGGCCTTGAATCCTTGCTGTCAATTCCCACAACAGTGAGAGTTACCTGAAGTTTGGGATCCGTGTTGGTCCAGGGGGCCTCTGAGAGGTTCAGGCAGCATCAGTCTTCAGCTGCCAGGCCGCAGCGACACGAGTCAGACAGTCCAACTTCCAGTGGCGCCCACACAGACAGAGTGGGCTTAGGAGGAATCCTGGGCTGTGGGCATTCCTTGGCCCAGTGGCCAGGTTTCTGACATTTGAAGCAAGGTCCGGGAGGGGTGGCTGGACGCTGTAGTCTGGGCACTTTGAAGTCTTTGTGAGCCGGTGGTGTGGCTGGGGTTTGTCTTACGGCGGAGGCAACATTTGTAGTTCTGAGATGCGCTGCTGCAGGCAGCTTCATCCCTATTACTGAACACCTTGATGGCGAGGTTGATTCTGTTGTGGGGTTTCAGGGCCAGATTCTAATTTCTGTAGCTTTTTGTAATGTCAGGGGCTGATTGGGTGATAAAATGCATATTAAGCATTCTTTAGGGGTGGAGTAGAAGTAAGGATGACGTTTAAGTTACTCCAGGTGAGTTATGGGACTGGGTGAAGTATTGGAACTCTTGTATATATATGGTAGGATCTGATGAAAAGGAGCCTAACTGTTGGCTGATTTGAGAACGGTCAGGTAAAGAGAAAGGAACATGCATCCTAACTATGCCTTTGGCTTCAGCCATCTCTC
>PVKP010036694.1:0-22233 GCA_004027715.1 Plecturocebus donacophilus | reverse complement strand
TCACAGGTTTAAATAAAATATTGGTTGTCTGCTTATTTGTTATTTTCATCCCCTATTCCTTCCTGTCTCCATTGTTAAGCACAATTATTGGCATAAAAGAGGTTTTTAATACCCATTTTTAGACTGTATTCTAGCCTGGGCAATAAAACAAGAATCCCAATCTCTCTCCCTCTTTCTCTTCCTCTTTCTTTCTCTCTTTCATTCTTTTTTTTCTTTCTTTTGCTGTTTCTTTTTTTCTTTCTCCTTTTCTCTCTTTTTCTGAAAAAAAAAAAAAAAAAAAAAAAAAAAAGACAGAAGTACCCTCACTCCAGAGCACTGCCCACTTGGACTCATGACCCTCACTGCCCCTTGGCGCAGAAAGATGAAGTTATACCTTGGAGGTACGACTTCTCATGCAGATCATCAAAAGGCTTTGGTGAACTCCACCATTCCAGAGACCCTAGCATGTGTTTTTCTCTTTAGGGGGAAGGGTGGCCAGGAGAGCTGGGAGAATCACAGAAGGAAATGTCATTTGGATACCAGGAATGTATTGAAGATCCAGAGCAAATATTTGTTTTTCCTTTGATGCCCTCCTAGAGCAGCCATTAGTTCCGCCCACCTGCCATTCCCTCTGCCAATCCCATCTGGCCCCTGATAATCCCATCTAGGCAGGTTGGGAACAGGAAGTGTGCTGGAAAGGTGGAGAGAAAATTGGGATGGAAGTCACCCAACAGGCTTTCCTCTGAATCTGGCTCCCACCAACTATCTCAATTCATGCTGGAGGAGGTCTTGGGCAGCTCCCATACCCCTCTCCCCCACTGAAGTATCCTGAGGCACTAGGTTTCTCTTGCTTCACAGAGGAGAGTCAAGAGGCAGGGGTAGGGTAAGGTGGGGAAGAGACAATGCTCCAGAATTGAGAAACCATTAGCACAGCAGGCAGCTGCTCTCCAAGAAGGAAGGAGACTGAGCAAGTTCCCAGCTGCAGTACTGGGTGGTCTGGATCAGGGAGGTTCACAGCAGGTCCCATGCCTACTGCTCTTGGCTTTCTACAAAGAGCAAGAGGCATGAGGCCAGGGAGTATCTTCTGAATTCTCTCTGTTCTAATGTAATTAGAGCTGGAATCCCTGCCTAAATCCACTGAGATTTGAAAACTGAAAGCTGGTTTATCTCATTCTGGAATTGAATGAGATCTCTCTCTTACTCTCTGTCTCTCATGCACGTCCACACACACACCCCACAGTGACCTGGGTCAAGAGCCTGATGGGATCTCTGAACTTAAATCTCAGTTTCTCAGTTTCTAGGCCAACCCAGTCCCCACGACCCAGTCTCCCCACCCCCAAGAAGCATGAAGCACAAGCCACAAGCAGCTATTTGCCAGCTAAGCCCCTGGAAAAGCCTGAGTCCAGCAGCCTCAAGCCTGGAGCCTCACCGGGCCCTCACACTTTGTAGAAAGGGAAAGAAAAGGCAAGCCAGGAAGTACATGATTGCCCAATAGCTGTAACCTGGCAGCAGGCAACTGGGGACTGTGCCAGGTGATAGCAGGAAAAACATACTCGGTCCTATTGATGGGACCATAATCTAGCCCTTTCTCCAACAACCACTCTCCTTCACCAATGAAATGACTTCTTGAACTTCAAACCAGCTACTGGCTGCAAAAGCAAACACAATCTGGGGAGGTAACTGCTGCCTAGCCAATAGGGCAAACCACACACACACACACACACCCTCACAACCAGCACCCAACTGGATTTGGCAAAACACAATAATGGCTAAAACACCTGCTGTAAAAGGCTTGTTAAAATATATATTATATGGCCCTATCCTAGACCTTCAGAATAAATTACTCTGGGTGTGGAGCCAGAGAATGTAAGTATTTTAAACAAACATCCCAGGTGATTCTTATGTACTTTAAACTCAAGTTTGAGAAGTAATTAGCCACTGCTAACTAACGTTTCACAAATTTGCCATCCTTTCTGGCCTTTCCAGAAGTTCTCACTGCAAGTTCTATGCATCAGGGGCAATTTAAGTTCGTATTTCTATCTTATTCAATCCTCACAGCAGCTTGTGAGGCAGGCTGTGTTTTCTAGAGTTTTGCAGAAGGGGAAGCAAAGTACAGAGATGAAGGAAATTGCCCAAGTTCACGCAGATTGCTAGACTACTACACTGGCACCAAATTAACAGGACATGTTTTTGAAAAGGCCTCCAAACTGAAAGGTATCTCTAGTGCAGTGGACCTGGTACCAGAGCCTGGTTTCACATTTTCCAGAATCAAAAACTCATCATAATGAAATTTCAACTAAATCTTAGAGCTGGAAAGGACCTCAATGTCAAAACCCACCCCCTGTGCCAGATCTCCAGTGCTCTGGGCTGCCAGACTCTTAAGAGCTGGGGGAACGCCACACCTGATCCATTCATTCAACCACACACATATTTACCAAATCCCTACTAAGATGGGGTGCCTTCTACTACCTCTTCCCATTGCACTGTTTTGAACAATCTATTCCCAGCAAGATTCAACTTAGGTCCCATCCATCTCATCCCAGGACAGAACACGATTCGTCTTTCCGCGCAAACTATCCATAGCCTCACTTTTATTTGACAATCATCACAAGAGTGTGGTGTTGCTGGCTGGGGTTGGTAAGTCTGCGACCACTGTCCCCGCAATCACGGGCCGACACCTCTGCCACAGACACCCCCCAGTAGCCCCCGCAAGCTCGGCGCGGTAAAGATCACGCTGGCCTCTCCCCCGCCCCCAGCCCGCGGCCAAGCCCGAGCCCGCCCCGCGCCGCGAGAGGGAGCCGCACTCACCAGGCGCCCCGAGCTCTCCCGCGCCTTCTTCACCTTCCCGTAGGTGCCTTTGCCCAGAGTCTCCAGGAACTCGTAGCGGTGCCGCAGATTGTGCTTGTGATGGTGCCGCTTCACCGCCTGCTTCTTCATCAGGGGCTTGGGCGACTTGATGAGCCCTTCCGCCAGCGGCCGGGCGAGCTCCGCGGCCGAGGGAGTGGGGCCGGAGCGCCGCGGGCAAACCAGCGACTCCATGGCGAACAGGAGGTGCGCGAGGACGGCAGGGGAATCAATAGGCTGTGCGGGCAGGGCTGAAGCGCGGGGCACAGGTCCCGCACCGGGACGAGGAGCCACTGCAGCACTAGAAGGCGCAGAAAACGCAGCATTCCAAGTTGTTATAAACGCCCGGAGCCCGGGCCCTGGACACGCCCCCCAGTGCCTATTGGCTTGCTCGCCGGCGGCGCGTGACCACGGCCGTTCCCATTGGCTTGCCGGGACTCCAGGCCCCGCCTCCTCCCCATCGGCGTGGCCCAGAAAAGTGTCAATGGAGTCCCGCCCACCTGGGCCCCGAGGGCCAGGAACGGGGACCAGGGGATTCTAGCGGAGGCCGCCTGAGGCCCAGAACCTTACTCTGAGGGCCCTTGGAGCTGCTCTCGCCTCTGAGTTGTGCTTGATCTTGGTTAGAGCCCTGTTGTTTTATCGTACTGTGTTCTCAGCTGGCAAGGGACAATCTGAGGGCACTAGAGGTCACCAAAATATTTCTCCATCCTGAGTAATTTGCTTGTCCCAAGCCAACATCTATAATTGCTTGACAACTTCATTAAGTCCATAAAGGAGAAAGGGAGCTGGGATGGTTCTGAGCTAATGGGAAAACTGGTGCAGAGCTGTTCTGTGGTTCCTTAGATCAACCTTACTTGGGTATTGGAATCCAATGGCTCTGGAAACTTCTTCCTTCTTCCTCAAAAAGGGCTTCTTAGGCAGATCACCTGAGGTCCTGGAGTTCAAGACCAGCCTGGCCAACACGGCGAAACCCTGTCTCCGCTAAAAACACAAAATTAGCCGGATGTGGTGGCGCACACCTGTAATCCCAGGTACTCTGGAGGCTGAGGCAGGAGAATCGCCTGAACCCAGAAAGCAGAGGTTGCAGTGAGCCGAGATGGCGCCACTGCACTCCAGCCTGGGCAACAAAGTGAGGCTCTATCTCAGAAAAAAAAAAAAAAAAAAAAAAAAAAAAAAAAAAAAAAAAAAAAAGAGGGCTTCTGAGGTTGAGTAGATTCCCTCAACCACTTGGTGGAATTTATTTATGAAGTGTCAGCCGGAGGTGGAGAGAACCCAAAGGGACATGTATTTATTTAAAATTTTTATACTCCAACTATCTAACCTGTGTCCCTAAATGTGAAAATAGTTGGTCCACCCAAGGTTTTCTTGTCGTGTGCCAGGAACACTGGTGGTAGATTATGAGGTTTGACTTGGTTTTTGAGGCCTGGAGTTGCTACGTCCAGAATCTCCACTCTGAGTGCTATTTAGTGAAATGAGAATGCCCATAGGTTTTCCTTCTTGCTTTAAATAGGGGAGAGGGAATGTTTCCCCTTTGGCCATCTTGATACCCTAATCTTGTGAAATAAATATTTTTCTGCCCAAGGCCACATAATTGGTAACAAAGTGGCAAATGAAAAGGAAGAGAATGGAGGACAATAGACCTAAATCCCCTTCCCTGAGGGAAACCCCTACTGCAAGCCAGTTCAGGGTCCTGGATGGATTCCAGCTATGCTGGGCAGCCAGCCTTCCCCTCAGGCCTTCAGGAGGATGGTGCCTCCCCTGTGTATCCAGGGCATGCTGAGGACAAAGAAGGACTCACCCCCAGTGGCTGGTCACTTTTCTACTTCTACTGATGTTTTTTTTTTTTTTTTTGAGATGAAGTCTAGCACTGTCACCCTGGCTGTAGTGCAGTGGCACGATCTTGGCTCACAGCATCCTCTGCCGCCCGGGTTCAAGCGATTCTCCTGCCTCACACTCCTGAGTAGCTGGGACTACAGGCATGCCACCACGCTCAGCTAATTTTGTTGAATTTTAGTAGCGATAGGGTTTCACCATGTTGGCCAGGATGATCTTGATCTCCTGACCTCTTGATCCGCCCACCTCGACCTCCCAAAGTGCTGGGATTACAGGCGTGAGCCACCTTGCCCTGCTCTTCCACCGATCCTGTGATTTTTTTTTCTAGTGTGAGTTACGGATGTCTTCATCCCTCCATGGAGCTCTTTGCCTCCTTTGTGGCTGGAAAGGATCCACCTTACATAGGAAACCAACTTCCCTCTCCCAAATTTGGAGGGCCACAGGAGGTTGTGGCTGGTGTGGCATTCTTCCCTCTACCAGCCTCTCCTGTTGCTGTGGGTTATCTGTGCAAATAGGATGAGGCCCAGAGATAGTTGCCCTGACTTACTATTTCCTTTCCCCTCTAAAATCTGCATCTATTCCTGGGGGCTCATCCAGACGATTAGGATTCTCAAAAGGAAGCATGGGTAACATAAGAGCAAGCACAGGACTGAGTGTTGAGGGACCTGAGTTTGAGTCCTGATTCTGACATTAACCAGTTCTGTGACCTTCTACTAATTACATCATTCTACAAATACTGGTGCCCACTAGGTGCTGAGCCTCGGGATACAATGATGACAAGATCCCTGCCTTTGGAGTGTTCTCAGTCTAGTGAGAAATAAACAAGTAAATCCTGTACAGAAGGAGAGGGGTCCATGATGGAAGAAGAACACATGGCCATTTTTTTTTTTTTTTCCTGAGATGGAATTTTGCTCTTGTTGTCCAGGCTGGAGTGCAACGGTGCGATCTCGGCTCACCACAAACTCTGCCTCCTGGGTTCAAGCGATTCTCTTGCCTCAGCCTCCCAAGTAGCTGGGATTACAGGCATGCACCACCACGCCTGGCTAATTTTGTATTTTTAGTAGAGACAGGGTTTCTCCATGTTGGTCAGGCTGGTCTCAAACTCCCAACCTCAGGTGATCCACCCATCTCGGCCTCCAAAATGCTGGGATTACAGGCATGAAATACCCGGCCCAGCTCAGATTGACTTTAAAATATGTATCCCAGATGGGAGGAGGCTGGTCAGGGGCAGATTCCTAAAGCCAGAGCTTTTTAAGTTGAGACCCAAAGGACAAGTGGCAATTGGCTAGCTGAATCAACATTTCTTCATAAGAATTATACAGATGAGCCTAAAACTTCTTTTGAGGCTTAATCTAGCTAGACTCCTGTAATTTTTTCCAGGTATCCCCAACACCCAGTGTACTGCAAGTCACCTAAAAGGTACTCCATAGATGTTTATGGACTGAAGGAATGGATGTGCCATGGAATCCAAAGATGAAACGAAAAGGACCTACGTGTGATTGGGCCCACTCCATTATCTGGCCAGGGTCGGGGGGAATCACCTGCAACCCCTGGGAACTTCTCACTCCCACTGCAGCTTCCTTTGACTACAATCTGAATCCCCATCTAGGTGGTGAGCCATGGGTGACCAAAGAACACAGCAGGCAGGCAAGGAAGACCCAGAGCCAGAACAGCATGTGACGAGGAAATGATCTAAGCTGCTGAAAATCAGCTCCCAAATTCCTTAAAGGAGATCTGTTTGGTGGGAGAGTGAGAGTGCCTGACGGGGAATCTGTGTTACTCAGGGACTCTGCCACCAGCAGTCTTGGGGAATTCCTAGGTCATGTGGTTGGATGTGTGGATGTGCTGGGATGTCTGGCTGAGATAAGCTACTCTCAATCCTGCCTGCCCCACTGTTGACTCCTGGGAGGGAGAGGCCTACCCCCTAGCCCCAAATCCTGTGGCTGATCCATGTCTGAGGGTTGAGGGCAGGTAAGGCAGATCTCAGGTATGGCTCATGGGGGAAAGCTATTTATTGGATCTACTATGTGCTGTGCTGGGAAAACAAGTGGGAACAAATGTTTGTCCTTACATACTTCACAATCTGTGTGTGTGTCTGTAGGGGAGAGGGGATTGGTCCACACTGGTAAAAGGGGATTTGAAAGTAGCTCAGAGTGTGGACTGCTGTGATGTGTCCTGCTGGGAGCAGGTTGCAGGCAGCAGCACAGGTGAGAGACACCAAGGCTATGCTCTGGGCGTCAGGTGAGGGGTGGGGGCAGATAAGGCAGATCTCAGATACCTCTAACATGGGTCTTGTGGAGTGACTAAAATTAGCTCTCTGCTCTCAGGCAGTTTACAGTTTAGTAAGGGAAATAAGGTAAACACATAGTTTACCAAATAATCCAAGGCAAAAAGTGGTAAGACCCTCAAGAGAGGTGTAAGTGCCCATGGGGTCAAATGGATGGGCTTTATTTTGGCTTACCACCCACTTCCAGCCCAAGACCTCAACCATCATATTCCCTTTCTCTAGAGCCCTGAGGATGAATTACAGCCTGTAGTCATTCCCCACCTTCCCACCAAGAGAGGGATGCAAATCCTGAGAGTCTCTGGCAAATTGGGAAACCTAGCTCAAAGCTGCCCTCTTCTGACCAAACTCAGCCTAGCATGTTTTATGGGATACCCAAAACTGTGAACAAAGCAGAAGTCGGCTTAGGCAATTTGTTCCTCCAGTGAGCCATTCATTTGTTCATTCATTTATTCATTCACTCATTCAACAAATATGGACTGAGCAATTGCAATAACAGGTATAATAATATCTAACATTTACTTATTTATTTGAGATGGAGTTTTGCTCTTGTTGCCCAGGCTGGAGTGTAGTGGCGTGGTCTTGGCTCACTGCAACCTCCGCCTCCCAGGTTCAAGCGATTCTCTTGCCTCAGCCTCCCGAGTAGCTGGGATTACAGGTGTATGCCACCATGCTCAGCTAATTTTGCATTTTTAGTAGAGACGGGGTTTCACCATGTTGGTCAGGCTGGTCTTGAACTCCTGACTACAAGTGATCCACTCACCTCAGCCTTGCAAAGTGCTGGGATTATAGGTGTGAGCCACCGTGCCCGGCCAATATCTAACATTTATTAAGCCAGCCCTGGTTCTAAATTCTAAATTTACTGAAAACAGCCCTCAACTCTCAATTACCCTGAGAAACGGAATGTTTTTCACAGGCCAGGTCTGGGAGGGAATGTGACTGAAGGAGAGGCTAGCTCTTCTCCCCAAGCCAAAGAGCTTGCCCTGTCTTCTCCCACCTGGAATGCGA
Organism: Plecturocebus donacophilus; assembly: GCA_004027715.1. Classification (NCBI taxonomy): domain Eukaryota; kingdom Metazoa; phylum Chordata; class Mammalia; order Primates; family Pitheciidae; genus Plecturocebus; species Plecturocebus donacophilus. The sequence goes on along the minus strand of PVKP010036694.1, from coordinate 14,285 downwards.
GGGAGAGCACAGGCAGAGGGACAGGAGGCAGGAATGCAGGGGTCTAGTTTCACTTCCACCACCAACGCAACCCATGCCACACCGTGGCCAAGGACTTTCTATTTTAGAGGTGGTTCCTTATCTGTAAAAGGGGATTTGGATAAACCAACTCTGAGTTTCATTTCAAATCTGCTGTAACTTCTCTGCAATATCTAAGTAGGTACAAATTAGAAATCTCAGCCACTTGCGTTCTTTTGTCACCTGGTAACTGATTCCCTCCGTACTGGACATTTGGGAGCCCCATTCCGTCTCCCATGCCCAGGCTAGTATGATGTTTTCGGCTCAAGAGTCTGGCAACCTGGGCTTCAAGCTCTGCTCTTCCACGAACTATGTCTATAACTCATGTCTCCACCATTTCACGTATGAATAAGAATTATTCTTTTATGCAGCTAACATACTGCATACCAACCACTGTTCCTTAGACTTCCTGTATTAATGAATTCAATCCTTTCTACAACTCTATGAAGTAGGTACTAGCCTATGATATCCCCACTGCAGAAGAGGAAAGTCAGACTCAGAGCAATTAAGGAACTAACTATGCAGGGTCACAGAGCTGTCAAGTGTTGGAGCAGATTGGACCCCAGGCAATCTGGCTTCAGAAACAGCACTCTTAGCCATCATACTTTGGCTTCAAGAGGATTCCTGACTTGCCCAGAGTCTCCAGTAGACTAAGCTGTTTTGCATCGTAGTTTACTCATCTGAAATGACCACCTCCTGGGCTTGCTGTGGGATGAAATGAGAAGCAAGGTTGTCAGATTGATGCTTTCCTATCAGTCTGCTTGAGGCTTTGCTGGGCTCTGGTCCTCCCAAGTCTCCTCCCTCAATTTTGGCAAAGACCCAAGAGTGTGTGTGGGCCTATGACAGCAAGGGGCTTATCAGACTGTCCTGAGCTCCAGCTCATCTGATTTGGGACAGAGGACAGTTAAGATAAACTCAGAGCTAGGAACTGGTCATTGAAACTGCCCAAGGCTGGAGCTTTGTGTTAAGGGAGGGAGGGAGGAACTGACCTGGGAGAGAAAAGAAAGGACCTGCTAGCAACTGTGAGGCTAGATTTTAACACCTGAAGGAAGCTGTTCTGAGAGTTGGGAGGTGGAGTGGGTGGATATATGTGTAGGTCTAGAACTTCTAGTCAGTGTTTTGGAAAGGGTCTCCTTACCCCATTGTTAGTGGTGAAACCAGAGATCTTTCTCTTTTTCTGCCCCTCACTCCCGCCTCCTTTTCCCAGTCTCTGGGGATGTGTCACTTCCATTGCTGTGGAGTTGCGCAGTGTGGGTGCTCGGGAGTGGAGGGGGAAGCTATGCTGATTACTGCGGGGAGGTTTTCATGGGATCCCTCCACAAGGCCCCCAGACTCTTCAAGTACTTTCTGTTAACTAACTCTATTGGGTTGTAGTCACCTGGGATCCTTTGTGAGTAAAGGATGAGTAAAGAAAAATAACCCCCCATCTTTACAGGTGTCCACCCTTTTACACTCACTATTTTATTGATTCTTCACTGACCCTGTGAAGTTGGGGCTTCTGGTTAGATGTTGGGGTACAAAGGCTATTGATACAGATGTGGCAGGAGGTACAACGAGCCTGGGAGTGGAAGTCAGAGGATGGGGTGCTCCACCCAACTCTGCTGCTTCCTGGCCACGTGACCTGGGACAGGTGACTCAGTCTCCCTGCCCTCAGTTCCTAATTGTTCAAAGGAAACCCTAAACTTGAAGATACTTTGTAAGCTGTTAAATGATTCCCAGCAGGTGGGGGTTTATGGCAGTGGATACTAGGTCACTTCACACTCCATTTAAATGCTGCTCCCTCTGCCCGGGCTGAGGGTCTTCCTCCAGGTCCTGCCTCCAATCGGAATAAGCAGGCAAGGCAGGGGCATGGGAAGTGTGCCCAGGAGGGAGGTGGGAGAAAGTCTGCCCATTGCCACCCCCTGCCCCGTGCCTGGCTCCCACTGGCAACCTGAGCCCTTGGCCTCCCAAGCCGATCCTGGAATGTAAACCCCAAGCAAAGCACATTCTTTAGCTGGGTCACCAGCTCCTGGCCCTTGGTAAGGAAAGGCAGGAGCCAGCATTTCTCTTGGCCCCGAATAACACTAGCACAATCTGGTACTGAGGGGCTATTACTACAAGGCTGGGTTAATCAGCTGGTTGTCACCCACAGCTCATAAAAAGCTCAGGTCTGACCTAGCACTCCTGCGAGCGCCCACAGTTAAGAGGAGAGGGAACTCAATCTCTAACCGGAGGGAGCTAAAATATTGCTTATTTCCTGAATCTGGTTCCTCGTGTTGGTTGCAGGCCATAGAGGAGCTCAGAGGGAAAGGGAGTACCCGAAAAATTCCCTCAAAGCTGGTGCTGTCTCTGGGATCTTTGATTTCTGACTTTTATTCAACTCATTTGTTTGCTGCATGTTTAGATATCGCATGCCAGGCACTCTGTATGGAGCCCTGGGCCTATGAGAGTTAATAATATCATTACAATCCCAAGAAGTACCTTAAAAGTTTTGTGTCCATGGAGGTGAGGTGGGGTGGGGAGACAGTGGCTTGCATTCACCAGGTACAGCATGGAGGGGGCATTCCAGGCAGAGGGGACAGGCTGTTCAGGACAGGTAGTCGAGGAGCAGCTGGACACATTCAGGGAGCACTGGGCAGAGTTCAGAAGGGGAGGCAGGAAGGGTGGGACTTCATGAAGAGCCTTAGAAGGAGGCTGCTTCAGCTCCACAAGGATGTGGTCGGATCTGCAGACAAGAAGAACAGAAGGAGTCTAGCAGCCATGTGGAAGGGGTCTGGTGGGGAGCCTGAAGGTAGGGGAAGTGAAGTTGGGAGGCTACTGAAACTGTCCTCATGAGGGATGGTGAGGGTCTGCACTTAGCTAGTGGCTGTGTGAGGGAGAGAAGAGTGAAGATGAGGAGGTCACCTGCCACCCAGGGTTGAGCTGGCTGCCCTGTGGCATTGGGAGTGAAGGTCTGGGGTAGAGTAAGATGCAGCTGGAAGGGATGCTCCAGTCCAGTCTCCTTCTACAGATGGAACCATCAGATCTGGAATGGGGGAGCCTGGGAAAGGGATTTGTAAATTACTATTCCCTTATCAATGTTTGATTTTGAGACTATGAATTGCTAGGCTGTGGTTGGGACCCAGGCCCACTGTCTGTTGAATGGCAGACAGAGCGCCCCAAGGTCCTGTGTCGTCCTTCAGGTAAGGAGGGCAGTGTGGGCCACCGGGAGATGGTGCACTGGGCCATGGGGTTCCCAGCCTTGCTGGCACAGCCATGTGCTCCTTTCCAAGGCTGAGCAGAGGAGAAGCCCTGACAGCCCAGTTGGAACCCAAGCAGAGCAGAAGGCCAGCAGCTGGCAGCCTGGAGCTCCTTCCCATCCTGTTGTCCATGCTGCTGCAAGCATGCTAAAGGGAGGAGGACAGATTTCTCCTCAACCACCCGGAAAACCGTCAACCCTGAAATGTCACTGCAGGCACCAAGTGTTCAGATGAGTCTCTGGCCTCCAGCTCTCATCCCATGGACCCTCCTAGTCAACTATTTCCTTTTTGGAGGGGGGCAGTGGCTGTGGGATTATGCATGAAGAGAAGAAACTGTCTCAAATCCCAGGAGAGTCCAGTCTGGCTAAATTAGGAAATGGGACTTCCCCTCACTAGGCTCTTTCCCAGTTCTTTCCCTCAGAGAGCCATCCGATCAATTACTCAACACAGTTTGGCAAGTGTTGGCTCTGTGCCAGGCACAGGAGGTGCTGAGCATGTGAGAGTAAGTGAGAAAGACCGAGTCCCTTGCTTCACGGAGCTCAGGAGCTCTTGTGGAAGTCACAGGACTTCTTGGATCTCCATTTTCTCACCTGTAAAACACCTCACCATCTTCAGAAGGGTGCAAAAGATTCCCCTAGCCATGATGGCCAACTGCAGCTTGGGGTTCTGGAGGGAGGGGCGAGGTCTGGGTAATGTTGCAGCCACTCACCCCCAAAGAAAAGGACTCCGAGCCTGGATGCCTGCTTGTAGTGTGAGTCTGGGAATGTGATGTGTGAGTGTAAGAGCAAAAATATGTGCATGAACATGTGTGTAGAAGGGTGTATGGGTATGTATGTATGTGAACGTGTGAAAGTGTAAAGTGTGTTATTTGAGGGATGCAAATGAGCATGAGTGTAAGGCATGTATGGATGTGAGGGTAAGAGTACAAAGTGAGTGTGAAGCGTGAACGTGAGGTGTGCGTGTGAGCATGAATCATCCTGTGATCATAAATATGTGTGTACATAAGCCGAGTGTGTAAGAGTGGACAGTCTGTGGGATAAGCATGTGTGAGTGTATTTGTGGGGTGCATGACAGAGTGTGTGTGAGCATGAGTGCATGTGCAAGCATGAAAGAGAGAAAGAAGGGAGAGAGTGTGGAGTGAGTGTGTGTGTGTGTGTGTGTGTGTGTGTGTGTGTTGGGGCAGGCAGATCCAGGGTGTTCTGGCTGGAGTTGTGTGCAGCCCATCCGATATGAAATAGCAGCTGCATAGGGTCTGCAAAGAGCTTGCTCTTGGAAAGAAGCGTGCTTTGCCCTCCGTGCTGCCATGGTGGGTTCTTGATGCTCTGGGTGGTGTCGGAAACAGGGCCTCTGGGGATTCTTTGAGCCAGGTACCTGCCTGGGGAGCTCAAAATGAACTGGAATATTTGGGAAACAGCCTATAACTAAATCATTAAAATAAAAAGGATAGGCTGGGCGTGGTAGCTCACGCCTGTAATCCAGCACTTTGGGAGGCCAAGGTGGGCAGATCACGAGGTCAGGAGTTCAAGAGCAGCCTGGCCAACATGGTGAAACCCCATCTCTACTAAAAATACAAAAAATTAGCTGGGTGTGGTGGCGAGCACCTGTAATTCCAGCTACTTGGGGAGGCTGAGACACAAGAAAAGCTTGCACCCGGGAGGTGGAGGTTGCAGTGAGCGGAGATCACACCACTGCACTCCATCCTGGGCGATAGTGTAAGACTCTGTCTCAAGAAGAAAAAAAAAGGCTGGGCTTAGTGGCTCACATCTATAATCCCAGTGCTTTGGGAGGCTGAGGCGGGAGGATCTCGAGGTGGGAGGATCTCGAGGTCAGGAGTTCAAGACAAGCCTGACCAATATGGTGAAACCCTGTGTCTACTAAAAATACACAAAGTAGCTGGGCATGATGGCATGTGCCTGTAGTCCCAGCGACTCACGAGGCTGAGGCAGAAGAATCGCTTGAACCCAGGAGGCAGATGTTGCAGTGAGCCAAGATCATGCCATTGCACTCCAGCCTGGGTGACAAAGTGAGACTCTGTCTCAAATAAATAAATAAATAAATAAATAAAATAAAAAGGATTATATGATGGGGGAGCATGCAAACTCTAAAGACATTTTGCCTACGCAGCTGACTGGCCCTTCCGCTCCTTGCAGGGATTGTCTCTCGCTCCTCTGTCACCACTTACCCTGTGGGTAGAAAGGGGAGAGGTCTGAGAGGCACAGCCAGAACAACTCCATCACACTTACGCTGACATGCCCCAAACCCTTCCTCCTGAGGCATTAACCCCCTAGCTCAAGGTTTGCACAGACTCCAACGTGCCTTCTGAAGTCTTTTCACCCACTCCCCCAAAGGCCCCCTTACTCAGTGCACCTGGCACCCCAAGTCTCCCTTCTCTGCAGGCCCAGTTATGACAGTGAGCTCATGCAGGGAGCCTTCCCAGAGGCGCTCAGTCCTTGGGGGGGCTCTTGCTCTGCCTGTCTTGCTCATCCATCCATTACATTGAGTTTTGAGTTGAATTACACCCCCCAAATGATATGTTGAAGTTTTAACCCCTGATACCTGTGAATGTGACTTTATTTGGAAACAGAGTCTTTGCAGATATAGTCCAGTTAAAACGAGGTCATACTGGATTAGGACAAGCATTAAGCCAATGACTGGTGTCCTTATGAGTTCAGGTGAAGATGGAGGCAAAGATTGGAGTTATGCTGCCACAAGCCAGGCAACACCAAAGATTGCCAGCAAACATCAGAAGCTAAGAGGAAGCACAGAAGAATCCTGGCCTCCCCACCTGACCCCGAGAGAGCACAGCCCTTCTGACACCTTGGCTTCAGACTTCTAGCGGCCAGCATTGTGAAATAATCTGTTTCTGTTTTAAGTCACCTACTTGTGGTATTTTTGTTAGAGCAGCTCTAGGAAACTAATACATATGGTCATTTTGATCTGCCCAGCTTGCCTGGGTCCCTCTGTGTGCCCCCTGGTCAGCTCTCGCCTGGGTCCTGCCTTGTGTTGTACTTCTGCAGATGTTTTATTGGGACATGAAGCTCCTGCCCTCACTTATGTTTGATCTCATGTTCTCTCTCGAGCTGGGGGCCTTTGGCTCAAAGCTTTGGGCATGTTCTGTAGGTTACATGATGGCATGAATGGATATGCTGGCCTCCCTTGCTATTTCCTTTACCATAGAGCTCAGAGACAATAGCAGGTAGTGGTGGGGAGGGGTGCGGGGGAGGGAGCGATCACTGTACACCAAACTAGGCTAGATTTTCTTTCTTTCTTTTTTTTTTTTTTTTTTGAGATGGAGTACAGCTCTGTCGCTCAGGCTGGAGTGCAATGGCATGATCTTGGCTCACCGCAACCTCCGCCTTCCAGATTCAAGCTATTCTCGTGCCTCAGCCTCCTGAGTAGCTGGAATCACAGGCACCCGCCTCGATGCCCAGCTAATTTTTTGTATTTTAGTAGAGATGGGGTTTCGCCATGTTGGCTAGGCTGGTCCTGAACTCCTGGCCTCAAGTGATCCGCCCACCTTGGCCTCCCTAAGTGCTGGGATTACAGGTGTGAGCCACTGTATCCAGCTTATGTGAGCCACCGTGCCTGGCCTTAGATTTTCATTCCTATCACTTATTAGCTGTGCTACCTGGATTAGTCACAGGGTTCCCAGTTTTCAGTTTCTTCTTCTGTAAAATGGGAACCAGAAAAGGCTAACTGTACCCTACCTTCCATGCAGGAGCTTTGCAGGTCATAAAGCCCAGTGCAAGTGTAAGAGATTGTTAGAAAAAAAATCCTGGGGGAAAGAAAGTGATGGAGGACATGGACTAGTCCACCCTCCTGCAGTCCTGGAGCCTCTTGGCCCTCTCTGATTGCAAAGCAGATGAGCCTTCTGCAAGAGAAGGCCTGGAAAGCTTGGTCTGCATATTGTCCCAGGACTCCAACCCCAGCTGGGGTTCCTTCTGATCTTTTTTTTGTTGTTGTTCAGACAGAGTTTCCCTCTTGTCGCCAAGGCTGGAGTGCAGGGGTTCGATATCGGCTCACTGCAACCTCCACTTCTTCCCAGGTTCAGACGATTTTCCTGTCTCAGACTCCCAAGTAGCTGGGACTACAGGCTCCCACCACCATGCCTGGCTAATTTTTTTGAAAAATGTGTTTTTAGTAGAGACAGGGTTTCATCATGTTGGCCAGGCTGGTCTTGAACTCCTGACCTCAGGTGATCTGCAACCTCCCAGAGTTCTGGAATTATAGGCGTGAGCCGCCATGCCCAGCCATTCCTTCTGATCTTAGATGATGCCTTACTGATTTAACTTACTTCCTATTCCTTAGAAAAAGAACTCAGAATATCCCATGCTACAGAAGTACAATTCTGATCACACTGCTCTTACACTTAAAACCCTTAATTTACTCTAGCTTCCCACATGCATAAACTCCAAACTCCTTAGCAAGGCGAGGCGTATAGTAAGGCGTTTCTTGGTGGGCCTGCCTGCATTTCCAGCACCGTCTTTCCGTTCCTCCCACTACATTCTCTACTATTGTTTTCCCCCAGATAAGCCAAACCCTTTCCCTTAGTGGGCTTGACAACATCTCTACCTCTCCTTCAAGAGCAATGAAACAACAATGCAGCTACTCACTGAACACACACACGTCACTTCACATATAAGCAGGTAGCTCTTAGCCTCATAAGTGAGGCCTTATTTTGCACATTTTACAAATAAGAAAACTGGGACTCAGAGAGGGTATGTAATGTACCCAAGATCAATTAGTACGTGACAATCATGATTTGAACCCATCTTTCTTGCTGCAAAGCCTGTGATCATCTTCCTCTGCCTGGCTAGTCTCCTTTTCTTTCTTCTTTCTTTCTTTTTTTTTTTTTTTTGAGATGGAGTTTTGCTCTTGTTGCCTAGGCTGGAGTGCTGGAGTGCAGTGGCACCACCTCGGCTCACTGCAAACTCTGATTCCTGGGTGGCTGCAGCTTGTAATCCAGCACTTTGAGAGGCTGAGGCATGAGGATCACTTGAGCCCAGGAGTTTGAAACCAGCCTGGGCAACATGGCGAAACCCCACCTCCATAGAAAAATTAAAAAACAAACTAGATGTGGTGGCATGTGCCTGTAGGGCCAGCTATTTGGGAGGCTGGGATGGGAGGAGCACTTGAGCCCAGGCTGAGGGTGCAGTGAACCCCGATCGCATCACTGCATCCCAGCCTGAGCAAAAGAGCGAGACCCGGTCTCAAAAAAAAAAAAAAAAAAAAAAAAAAATCTCAGCCCTATCCATGCATATGGGACCACTTTGTGTGCTTGGAAATGCCCCACCCATAGGCTTTGGTTTCTTCTGGAAGGGGTGGAAGCACCCCTGTTGTGAAACACCTTTGTTGGGTAGGGGATTGTGGAGACGGTACAAAGGCTGGCCTTTAGAAGATCCTCCCCTAATGCGCAGTTCCATCACTCCTTGTAGTATCTGCAGCTCCTCCAGCTCCCTTTCTCTTTGTTATTTCAGGGGCTGAACTCAAATACAGGGACCCAGAAGCAGCAGGGGAGGCCTCTCTGCGGTTTCCTCACTAGGGGGCAGCAGTGGCCATGGGAGGGAAATGCGGGGCCAGCAGGTGGCAGTGCGCCTCTTGGACCCAATTAAGGAAAAAGTCCAAGAACCCAGAGAAAGGGAGGGAAAAAAAATTCGTATCCCGTAAAGATCCAGGTTTCACTTGTCCTTGAAGATCCAGCTGAAGGTATCCCACTCCCTCCCTCCAGGAGGCTCCCTGGACCACTCAGATCCAGATAGGTGATCCTCCTCTGTTCCTGCCTTCTGAAGAAAGATTCATACTCTCACCTGATGAGTGACACCTGACTCCTCCAGAACCCTTCAGGGCAGGCATTTTATTCATCTTTGCGTCCCCAGTGGTAGCACAGCTTTTAAAAATAACTGGCAGTCAGAAACAGATGCTAAGAGGAGGCACGTTCTTCAAGTTTTTAAAAAGAAAATCAGTGAGCAGTTTCCTCTCTACTTTGGATAGGACAAAAGTGAGCTTTGGCTGAATGAATTGAGACTAGACATAGGAAGGACTGAGCTGATGATGGGTTCTGAATGGAAGACTAACATGCAGTCTCAATGCAAGAGAAGAATATGTGCTGTTTTCCTGGGAGCGGGGCCGCTGGTGGTGGCTGTGAGGAGGCAGAGCTCTTCAGAGGGGACAGCCAAGAACAGAGGGTCACTGGGTGCCCTACTTAGCCTGAGAATGCCCAAGAGATTGTTTTGTGGGGTCCTCCCTGCCCCTGAAGACACCCTTTTGCTCCACCCCACACCAGGGTGCTAGAGAGGATAGGAATATAGATGTTAATTATTGTGCTGCTGCTATTAACCAGAGTGCAATTAATCCATCTTTTGTGGATTTTGATGCTACAATGTAAATGAGAAGGTTTCACACAGAGACACTCTGCGAGCCTTCGGTGACCGAAAGGGCTAGGCCTCTGGTGGGGAGGGGGTGGCAGACAGTGAAGTGAAATGGAATTAGGAGAGATGTGGGGAGCAGACCTTGGGCTGGGAGACTGCCCCTTCCTCCTCATCACATGCCCAGCAAGGACCCCAAGAGGAAGGGATTCTTCCTGGCATGGCCTGGGCTGTCCATGTGAGCCTGACTTCCCTTCCAAGGCAGCTGCCTCTAGCTTCATGTCCAATCCTCGCTGAGTAGATGAGGTGCAGGACAGGTCCACAGTTGACCACCAAATGCTGAAGAGATACAAACCAAGGGAGAAGAAAGGAATTTGGAACCCCCGCCCCAATCATTCTCCATTTTTCATCTTAAGAGACCTTTAAACTAGTTCAGAGCTGGGGAAAGACAGCAATAGCAGTTGATCCTCTCAGTCAGAACTGCTCTACCTGCCTCCTGGAGACGGGGGTCAGGGGAGGTGGGACTCATAGGAGGGAAATAATCCTGTGCCTTTCTGTGCCAGTGCAGTAAGTGAAGACTCTCTTCAGAGTCAGCTCTGCAGCTGGTAGAGTCATCTGCACCTCTTACAGTTTTCTGACATTGGTTGGATCTGGAGCTACAGAGAGGTCACTTAGAGCCCCAAGGCCAGACGCCATTGGCTGCTAACAGGAGCTGACATTCTGGGAAGTAGCCCTGACTGCTTGGACAAGATCATTCCCTGTGTCAAGAGTGAAGTGATATGGTCCAGGGCAAAGATGCTGGGCCCAGGGACCGCTAGGAGTCAGAGACACACAGGGCTTCCACCGCGTCGCTCAGACCCTGGTTGACACCTCCCACGGCAAGGAGGCAGTTCTTGACGACTATGCTGGAGCAGGCACAGCGGGGTGTGGGCATGGCAGGGAGGAGCTCCCATTTATTCTTCCCTGGGTGGAATGCTTCCGCCGTCTCCAGCACAGTGGGCTGGTTCCCTGCAAGTGTCAAGGGAATCAGACCTTACAAAGGAGTCCAACCACCAGTCCATGCCCCACAAGCACCCACCTCCCTCCCTCTCTTGGGTACCCACAAGCAGAAGCCAAGCAATGTCACCTTCCTTGGCTACAGGATTACTCCCTTTACTAAGCCAGTGGCTTTTGTCAAGCAGCCACTTTGTCCCTCCTACCTTCTTGTCTTTCTGTCTCTTTAAGAGTAAGCTTTCTTTCCCTACCCTACCCATTGCTTTTTACCAGAGCTTTCTAGCACAGTACTGCTTCACTGCTGCCTTTGATGAAAAAAGCTACCAACATGGTCTAGCTCACCTGGCTCCTTCCTGCATGAGTAAAGTGGGAGTTTGTCCACGCTAAGTAGACTTGGGTACCTGGAAGCCTTCCTGCCTGATCTCTCTTTTTGATGATGGGGGAATTTTCACCTTAGAGTCTCTCCTTCAAAATACCAGTAATCTCTGGCAGAGTTAATACATGAAACCCAAGATTCATTTGTTGAACTTATTCAATCAGATTGCTTTCCTGTTCCATGATTGGGCTGCGTACCCAACAAGAAGAGATTGGTCAGAGGAGGACCAAGGCTAATCCCCTCCACATTTTATCTTGTCATCCCTGGATAGAAGTCTGTGCTCAGCAAGCCTATGCTACATGGCTGTGGGTGTTCCTTATTCTCTCTGCATCACAGTTTCTCCGTGTAAGAGGACAGAAAGACCACACCGGGGGCCCATATGTGGATAGGTAATATCCAAGCTGGGAGGAAGGGAGTGCTTTGAGTTTTTTGGAATAAAGTGGTAGGCAGGTGGCACACAAGGAGCCAGTACCCTTTCCTGCATATGCAAAATGCCAAGGATCCAGTGAGTACCAGAACCACAATAAATTCCAGCTTGAAAGTGCCATCCTTACCGAGTCCCCCAGCTACTATGACCCGTCCATTCAGAGCGCCAGCCACAAAGTCTGCCCGCCGCTTCTTGAGGAAGAACGATCGTTCCATCTTCAGCCATCCTCCTATAGGCCATGGATAATGGTAGGATATATAGAGAGAATAAGATACGGATCACTCCCACCAAATACAGATTGTGGCCCAAATAGCTTTCACCCTGGGCAGCGTCTTCATTGATCCTTTATGCTCGGGGAGTACACAGTTCCTCCTGCTGTTTGAAATTCTCTGTGGCTTCCACCTCTCCCATGCTTGGTGCTCTCTAGGGCACCATCATCACCTACAATGAAATCCCCTTGACTTCTGCTTAGGAGGCTAATAGAGGCAGTGAGGGTAGGAGTCAGGATCCCTCTGCTGCTCCATCAGTAAAAAGTAAGAAAAATCCCTCTCTGACCTGGTCCTGTGTGAATATTGTAAGAAAAAGCAATACAGATAGAAAAGGCTTTGATAAAAAAACAACCAAACAAACAAAAAGGAGACCTGTACCAATGAAAGAGTTTGATCCCAAGAGTAGCCCTGAGTGGAGAGGGGTGCTCAGACTTCTGAGAAGCTTGCCCAGCTGGGTAAATGGCCCTGAAAGATGGCTGGGATGAGGGTAAGGGAGGTGGAGCCAACCAGAAGGGTGGTGGGCAGAGCTTCCTGGGGAAGGTGACCCGCTCACCCTGCTCCATGTCAAACATGTCCATCGTCCGCAGGAACTTGGGCTGCCGGTAGAGGCGACCTTGCCGTAGGCCTCCCAGGCTGTACAAGTGGTTGTCCAAGATCACAAAGCTGGAGAAGGCCCGCTTACAGGGAATGTTGGGGAACTTGGTCCAGGAGCGAGTCTCGATGTCAAAGACCTCGAAGGCGTTGACCGCGTACTTGGACTGTCGTCCCCCTGGGGGTCAGAGCAAGACAGAGGTTGGGCAGAAGGGTTGTCCCTGAGGACAGGGAGAACAAAAAGGGTTTCCACTTTTGACAGTTACTCATTCATACAGGGTGCTGCTGGTGGGCTGGGCAGTGGGATTATCCCCAGTGCTGAGGAGATGCTCAGCACACAGGCACTGCTTCCCACAGGAACTGAGCCAAGGGAAGGAAGGAGGGTGGGTGTAGCGCAATAACCCGACCTTACCAAGCACATAGATCTTGGAGCCTCGGAGGAAGGAGGTGGCAGCATATCTCGGGGTGGGCATGGGTGCTAGTGACACCCACATGTCCTTGAGCATGTCATAGTGTTGGAGGTGGTTGTGTGGATGGAGGTCCAGGCCCATCCCGCCTGCTGCATACACTCGGTAATCTAAGAAGAAAGGCCATACATGCCTCGGCTTAGCTCACAGGTGCACCAAGACAGGCCACCAGCGCCCATTGCCTATCACGGCCAGGCCAAGCTTTCAACCACTGCTCAGCCAGAGTGAGTCATATGTCAGTGTGGTGGATGGCACCATTCAAAGAAGTCCCTGCCATAGCTGAGCCTGGGAGCATAGGTCTTTTTTTTTTTTTTTTTTTTTTTAGATATGGTCTCATTCTGTCATCCAGACTGAAGTGTGGCATAATCACGGTTCACTGCAGCCTTGACCTCTTGGGCTCATGAGATCCTCCCACCTCAGCCTCCCAAGTAGCTAGGATTACAGGTCCATGCCACCACACCTCGCTAGTTTTTGTATTTTTTTGTAGAGATAGGGTTTTGCCATGTCGCCCAGGCTGGTCTCGAACTCCTGGGCTCAAGCAATCCTCAGCCTTCCAAAGTGTTGGGATTGCAGGTGTGAGCCACCGCGCCCAGCGGTCTGGGTCTTTTGAGGCCGTGGCATGACTGCATGCCTTAGCCTTCCTTAGTGTCCAGCCCTTCGGCTAAGCCTGTAACACCTAAGTCCTGAACAGGGGTAGACTATGTGAAGTCTAGGCCTGGAAAACCCTTTGCAGGTCTTGTTCCCTCCACTGTCCTCCTCTGTGGTCAGCCAGAGGGGAAACCAAAGAGGAGAGGTATGCTTTTTTCTTTTTGAGACAGAGTTTCGCTTTGTTTCCCAGGCTGGAGTACAATGATGTGATCTCAGCTCATAATCTCTGCCTCCTGGGTTCAAGTGATTCTCTTGCCTCAGCCTCCAGAATAGCTGGGATTACAGGTAACTGCCACCACACCTGGCTAATTTTTTTGTATTTTTAGTAGAGACAGAGTTTCACTGTGTTGGCCAGGCTGGTCTGGAACTCCTAACCTCAGATGATCTGCCCACCTCGGCCTCCCAAAGTGCTGGGATCACAGGCATCAACGAGAAGAGGTATTCTTCTGATGCCCTTTCCCCAGGTGCTCACAAACAGGAATTTTTTAGATATGGCAAGGGCCTTTAGAAAAGAGATGAGCCATGCTGTCGCTGGCATGTGGGACACTGGACTGCTGCTGGTTCTCTCTGTGTCTGCCAGCCCCATGGGGGAATACCATCTTCCTTCACAAACTGAGAGACTTGTGGGATCCAGGAGTCACCTCAACTAAGTGAGATAGGGCTAGAGGTGAATGAGGGTGAAGTTTTGGAGAGAATGCTGGGCGCTTTAAGAAATCCTGCCCAGGAAGTGAGCAGGGGTACTTTGGGAAGTGAGCCCCCTCTCATTCTCTACTACTCTTGACTGTAGGTGGCCTTTCAAGGGACTTCACTGCACCAGAGAGGATGGGCAAGGCATCTGTTTTTCCCTGGGCCTCACCCCAGGACCTCCTGGGCC
>PVKP010036693.1:0-22258 GCA_004027715.1 Plecturocebus donacophilus | reverse complement strand
TCTCTTTTCCTAAAAAAAAAAAAAAAGTGTATGAAATTAAATAATTTTGTTAGTTTTCCATCTCTAACATTATATATACTATATAAGTCTGAAAGATATGGCCAGAATTCGGGGGAGTTCTTTTTCCATTGTGTAACTTTTCCTGGGACACTTTTGCATAACATTTTAGATGTTAAAAATTATTGGGACTGGGCATGGTGTCTCAATAATTTTTAACATCTAAAATGTTATGCAAAGTCCCTGTAATCCCAGCACTTTGGGAGGCTGAGGCAGGCAGATCACTTGAGGTCAGGAGTTTGAGACCAGCCTGGCCAATATGGTGAAACCTTGTCTCTAGTAAAAATACAAAAATTAGCTGGGTCTGGTGGCGCAGGCCTGTAATCCTAGCTACTGGAGAGGCTGAGGCGGGAAGCGGTAGAATCGCTTGAGCCTGGGAGGTAGAGGTTGCAGTGAGCACTGATCACTCCATTGTACCCCAGCCTGGGCAATAGAGTGAGACTCTGTCTCAAAAAACAAAACAAAACAAAAACAATAACAAAAAAATAAGAATTGTTAGAAGTTAATCATATCCTTTAATAATACTGTAGCTCCTAAGATTAGTACATATAGGGAGAGACTTCTTTAAGATGTGACTATTGTGTATATAAATTATTTTTTTCAACAGATGAAATTCTTAACTGGAAGTTAACTTGACTATTTATTTATTTATGTGACAGAGTTTCACTCTTGTTGCCCAGGCTGGAGTGCAATGGCATGATCTCAGCTCACTGCAACCTCCACCTCCTGCGTTCAAGCGATTCTTCTGCCTCAGTCTCCCAAGTAGCTGGAATTACAGGCACCTGCCACAATGCTTGGCTAATTTTTTGTATTTTTAGGAGAGACAGGGTTTCACAGTGTTAGCCAGGCTGGTCTTGAACTCCTGATATCAGGTGATCCCCCCACCTCGGCCTCCCAAAGTGCTGGTATTACAGGTGTGAGCCACTGTGCCCGGCCAATTTCTTTTTTTCTTGTGAGTGTTGGCAGTGTTTTCTTGTCCCTTGAAATGAAAATGCACAAGCAAAACATTTTACTTCCGTAGTGTTTTTGACACTATAAGAAATAGTGTGCCTGGCCTGAGAAAATGTGAAAAGTGTATTATTACAAAGAATTATAATGCAAGTTATTATGTTCACCTAGAGTACTTAGGTTTTAGTAAATCAGGTCTGTGTTTTGTGGGATGTTTTTCAGAGAACACGTTTTCAATATCATAGGAGCATTTGATATTCCACGCTTTGTGTACAATTCAGAAAGAAAAAAATTTCTTCCGTAAGTATGTCATCCACTGATTTTAAATTAATTTCATATGTACTTTTTTTCAGAAGGTATAGTCTCTTGTTATACTTTTGGCTCACCTTTGTGAATTATGATAGTCAAAAATAGGCATTCTTTTTTTCTAGTCTGTTAATGACCAACCACCCTGCACCAAATTTATTTGGAACAGCAAGAGATAAAGCAGAGCTATTTCGTGAGCGATATACCATTTTACACCAGGTAAGTTTGGCAGGGGGCAGAGGGGAGGATACTAGGTAAACTGAGAGAAAAAGAGACTGTTTCAATTTAGGGAAATCTTAGGGATATTTAAAGAATGGAATTTTGTGGTCCAAAGTTGGTCATTCAATAGATGGTTATGGAGGTTTCTGTGACTGAGACCATGTAGAAGACACAGAGATGAAAAAGCTATTTTCCGCTTAACAACAATGATAGTAAAAAGAGTAGTTACCATTTAATACATGATATGCCAGACACTGTGTTTAGCACTTTACAAACATTATTTACCTCATTTAATCATCATAATACTAATATACGTGTAAATGCTATTATTATCCCCATTTTACAGATGAGGAAACTGAGGCTTAAAGAAGTTTAGTAACTTGCCCAAAGATCACATGTAGTAAGTAAAGACAGGATTTCAATACAGCCTGACTGAAGTCCAACCATTGCCTACTATACTTTACTGCCTTCAAGTAGCTTATGTCTATGAAGTTATAGACATTTGTACAAATTTATAAAGTAGAATTTTATATGTGCTGTAAAAGAGATACAATGTTTTCAATAGAAAAATCAGAGAAAGCTTCAAGGAAATGATGACATTTGGCATGGATCTAGATTGCCTTAATCTTGTAGAAATGGGGAAAAAGTGGTGGTAACTGTGAACAAAGGCACGGCAAAAGGAAAAAATGGACTCTGTGCAGGACATGATGAAAAAATCAGGAGTAGCATATGGAAAGGCAAGTGGGAGCCAAATTGTAGGAGTATTTTGGATGCCACACTTGGGAACTGGGACTGTTCTCTTTGTGCAAGGTGCTTTGGAATACCAGAGAGAGTAGAATATAGATTAATTTATTAAACGGGAAAAAGAGAATGGTTGTAGAAGGTGATGGCAGGTTCTGTTTTAAGTATCTGAGTTGAGACTGCCAGGAAAGTATCAAGTGAAGTGTACATCTGGAGCTAAGCAAGAGAGAGATTTGGGAGCATCTGCATAGAGTGAAAAATGGAACTGCAAGGATGAGACCCTGGGAGAAAGGGAAGAGGGAAGCCGGGTGTGGTGGTTCATGCCTGTAATCCCAGCACTTTGGTAGGCCGAGGTGGGTGGATCACCTGAGGTCAGGAGTTTGTGACCAGCCTGACTAACATGGTGAAACCCTATCTCTACTAAATACAAACAAATTAGCCAGGCGTGGTGGTGTATGCCTGTAATCCAAGCTACTTGGAAGGCTGAGATGGGAGTATTGCTTCTATCTGGGAGGTGGAGGTTGATTGTGCCATTGCACTCCAGCCTGGGCAACAAGAGTGAAACTACATCTAAAAAACAAAAGAGAGAAAAGAGGGGGAAAGAACAGAACTTGGGGGCCAGGTGAGGATGGTGTTATATGGCAGAAGCACAAGAAGGCTTCAAGGAGGAGCATATGGTCAGCAGTAGGTTAAATAAAGGTTGAAGAGAATGATCCTTGAGGAACCAGCATCCTCTGCTGCTTCCATTGCTGACATAGTGTTGCCAGTTTAATCTGCCCGAAGTGTAGCTCTGACCACCTCATGGGTTTTGCACAGAAGTCTTTCAAGGAAATTCACTGCCTAGTGAATTAAACGCAGATTCCTTAATATTTAAGATCTTCTCTCACACATAATTGGCATAATCTCTACTTTTCCTCTAGTCATACTCTGTGCTGGAGCCAAAACTGAAGTATGGAATTATTGTTTCTTTCACTTCTTCTGGGATTTTGTTTATCCTGTTGACTGCTCTTCCCTCTTATCTCCATTGTTGAAACCTTCCTAATTTTGGAAGGTCCTTCTCAGATTCCTCCTTTCTGGAGCCCTTCTTGCTCTCCAGTTGAATGCTACCTCTTTCTTTTTTATTTACTTTATTTTTGAGGCAGAGTGTCACTCTGTCGCCCAGGCTGGAGTGCAGTGGTGCAATCTTGACTCACTGCAACCTCTGCCTCTCAGGTTCAAGTGATTGTCCTGCCTCAGACTCTCAAGTACCTGGGATTATAGGTATGTATCACTACATCCAGCTAATTTTTTCATTTTAGTAGGGATGGGGTTTCACCATGTTGGCCAGGCTGGTCTTGAACTCCTGACCTCAAGTGATCTGCCTGCCTCAGCCTCCCAAAGTGCTAGGATTACAGGCATGTGCCACCACGCCCGGCTGGATGCAGTCTCCTTCTGCTCCAACTGAGTAGTTTTCTGTCACTGACTAGTCTTGGCCCTGCCTTGTATTTGAGGTGCTTATCTTTGTGATCAGACTGCGGATTCCTTGTTTATCTCCTCTGCCACATTTGGCACTATCCTTTATGCAAAGATGGTGCTCAGTAAACACCACATTTCTTTTTTCTTAAATATGTTTTGAAGTCTACTCTATTATTATGGGTGTGCCACTTATCCCTTATGAGCCTCATTTATTCATCTGTGAAATAAACATGTTGAAGTTGAAGTTCAGTCTATTCATATTTTCATTGCAATTATCTTGAAAATGAATCTGATTTTTATCATTATCCAACTTCAAAATCTTTGTTTCTCATTGTCTATAACATAAACTTCTTGGCTGGGCATACAAAGTTTGTATTATCAGGGCTTTTTGAGTTGGAGGTTACAGAAACTCAAATTGACTAAAACTGAAAAAGGAATATATTGGCTTAGCTTGTATTATGAAGTCTAGAAGTCCATCAGTTTCAAGCCTGGCTGGATCCAGGTGCCCACACAATGTCAGGAGTCATTTGCCTCTTTCCATGTCCCAGCTCTTTTTAAAAATTGATTTTACTTTAACTCTTATAATTTCTCTGCCTGAAATGTCTTATCTCAGCTTCCTTTTGTTTCTTACTACCTAAACCTTATTTATCATTTGGGCTATTGTTCAGTGGCCCCTTTGGCCTGGGGTACAGTAAGCCCTCACGTAGTTTGTCGTGTGGTGGCACTTCTCTTTCACTAACCCCAGTGCTCTGAGGGTGACACCTGGTTGGTCTTCATATCCTCAGCCCACAGTGTGCTGCAGCCATGCACTCAGTAGACCTTTAAAATTTTTATTTTTTTCAAATTTTAGAAATTACATTACTAGATATTTGTATATTATATGGGTTTTCAAATTTGTTGAGACTAGGTAATAGTGACATTAGTTTAAGGACAATTTTTCATCTGGGTACTATTTTAGTGAATCTTGGTTTTAAATGTCTGTTAAAAGAATTCATGTGAATCTTTCTTTTTTATAGAGGACCCACAGGCATGAATTATTTACTCCTCCAGTGATCGGTTCTAACCCTGATGAAAGCGGAAGCAAATTCCAGGTTAGAACATTATCCTAGTTATGTAGGGGGTATAAGTGTGTAAGTTTAATATTTGTTGCTTAATTCTAATTCATTGAATTTTAAATGAAAATAAACTACTGGTAACTGTTTAGCTAACTGGACTGGCTGCATGCCCACTATTGATACAGTCCATTCCTAGAGTCCTGTGTCCCTCAAATCTCTAACAGAAGCTACTGTTTCCTTTGAGAAGACTCTGATACGATGGTCGGCCCAGATACTCTCTGGCCTCCAAGACAGATTCCTAGTGTTCCTAGTCCATTTGGATACTACACTGGCTTTCTGATAACTTGTTTTTTTTAAGATGGAGTTTTGCTCTTGTCGCCCAGGCTAGAGTGCACTGGCACTATCTCGGCTCACTGCAATCTCTACCTCCCGGGTTCAAGTGATTCTCCTGCCTCACCCTCCCAAGTAGTGGGATTACAGGTGCCCATGCCAGCTAATTTTTTTTGTATTTTTAGTAGAGATGGGGTTTAGCCATGTTGGCCAGGTGGGTCTCAAACTCCTGACCTCAAGTGATCCACCCACCTTGGCCTCCCAAAGTGCTAGGATTACAGGCGTGAGCCACCGTGCCCAGCCCTAGGTTCATATTTTTTAAGAGTAACTCCATTATTAAATATTAATGTGTTTATTACAGAATGATGGTATTGTGTACGTTATTTATTCCTTGTCTATATTTAAATTTTTTTTCTATTGTAAATATTAATTGTTTGTAATAAGAAAACATAAAAATAAAACGTATAGACAAAAGAAGCTCCACTTGGTAATTTCTATAAATATGAAAAATTATCCTTTTATCTAGCAATTATGTTTCTAGAATGTGTAGAACTTTATTCAACAGTTTTATCTGTAGCTGGATGAAGTGGCTAGTGCCTGTAATCCTAGTGACTTGGGCTGAGGTGTAAAGATTACTTGAGCCTAGTTTAAGGCTGCAGTGACCTATGATACTGCCACTGCACTCCAGCCTTGGCAATGTGGAAACCTCATCTCAAGAAAAAAAAAGTTTCTGTGTAGTGGGCCAAGAAAGGTGCACAGAAATATTAAACATTGTTTTTATTAGTAGAAAACTGGGAACAACTTAAATTCCTTTAATAAGAGTTTGGTGAAATAAATGGTCATATGTACAATATAGATATTGCTATTCTTTTTTTTTTTTTTTTTAAAGACGGGGTTTCACCATGTTGGTCAGGCTGGTCTTGAACTCCCAACCTCAGGTGATCCGCCCGCCTTGGCCTCCAAAGTGCTTGGATTACAGGTGTGAGCCACCATGCCTGGCCGATATTGCTATTCTTTAAACAGAAGGAAATATAATTATATGTAGAAAAATGGAAAGATGTCTAACATAATATTAACTTCAAAAAGTTAAGTTGCAGAATAGTACATATACTATGATTTCATCTTTTTAAATAAACTGTATAGGTATGTGTTATAAATTATATATGTATGTATTTACATATATTAGGATTACATATAGAAAAAGATGGAAAGGATTTTTTTTTTGAGACAGAGGCTTGCTCTTTTGCCCAGGCTGGAGTGCAGTGGTGCTATCTCCGCTCACTGCAACATCCACCTCCTGGGTTCAAGCAATTCTGCCTCAGCCTCCCGAATAGCTGGTATTACAGGCATGCGCCACCACTCCTGGCTAATTTTTTGTATTTTTAGTAGAGACGGGGTTTCACCATGTTGACCAGTCTGGTCTTGAACTCCTGACCTCATGATTCACCTGCCTCAGCCTCCCAAAGTGCTGGGATTACAGGTGTGAGCCACTGTGCCCAGCCTGATGGAAAGGATTTTTTTAAATGGTGTCCCAATTTTTACTGCCTTTAACTTTCTGATAAAAAAAATATAATGATCAGGTTGAGAATGTAAATAATAATGACAGCCTTTAAAAATAGTAAAATTAGAATATATATTTTTAAATAGTTTGCTAATTTTCAAGAGGTACTTATCAAATAAAATAAAATTGATATTCTTTTTTATATTTAAAAATAAATGTACTTATCATTATTCATAATGATATGGTGTGGACTCAGTTATTGGTAAGAGCCTGAGTTGATGTGGTGCTTATTTCGGCATGATTCTTCCAGGCCATCATACACATGATCTTACAGCTTTTTTGTAGGACAAAATTTAACATCCTAAGTTTAATTTTACAACTTCATTTCCATTTTATTTGATTTTCTACTGTAAAGTAGCTATAAATGCTAAAATGTGTACCCCAAATACTTATTCATTAAAAGTTTACTTTCTTGAAATATATTTACAATCTTTAAATTTATTTTGTTTTATTTTAGCTTAAAACAATAGAAAGCTTATTGGGTAGTACAACCAAAATCGGAGATGTGATTGTTCTTGGAATGATAACCCAGTTAAAAGAGGTAACTTAATAAGCATCAAACTTTTATTTTTGGCCTTGGATTGATGAAATGTCGCTTACATAGAACATTTTTGTAGCAGGTACAGGAATGTATTCTTTATTGAAAACTTGCATCACCAACAGAACAATATTGGAATGGTGGTAATATGAGGAAATAGTATCATCATGTTAGAAGCTTTGGAATGAGTATAAATGATGATTGTTCAGCAGAGAAACCATGTCCTCTCTCCATAAGGCCTGTTTTACTATAACCAGGCTGGAGTGCAGTGGCGCAGTCTCAGCTCACTGCAACCTCTGCCTCCCGGGTTCAAGCAATTCTCCTGCCTCAGCCTCCTGAGTAGCTGGGATTACAGGCGAGCACCACCACGCCCAGCTAATTTTTGTATTTTTAGTAGAGATGGGGTTTCACCATGTTGGCCAGGATGGTCTCAATCTCTTGACCTTGTGATCCGCCCACTCAGCCTCCCAAAGTGTTCAGGTTACAGGCATGAGCCACTGCGCCTAGCCCTACGTTTTCATGTTAGACTTTTTTTGTTAAATAAACTTTTTTCATAATAGTCAAAAAAAAAAACAAAAAAAACTTGCCTTAGTCACCAATTGTCTTTTTTTGTCTGTGTTTGGTTTCCCGAGTAGACAGGACAGAGTGTCTTGTCCAGGAGCCCAGTTTGCATAGCCTGAAATTAGGCCTCCAGTGACCTCTGGATAAACTGAGGGTACTACCTGAATTAAACCTTAGGGAAAAAAAAAGCAGAGAGTACAGGGTTTCTGAAAAAGCAAGCTGCAGAATATGTCCTGGTCACTTGGAGATGCTGTTGGCTATATTAGAAGGTACCTGAGGAGACCCTCCTTATGGCAGACAGCAAGTGTCCCTCTTGCCATTTTTTGATCTATACAGTCATTCTCCATTGTACCTGTGAGGAGTCTCAGTTAAGTGATTAGTCTGGAGTTACCAGACTTGTAAATTGAAGAGCCTGGACTAGAAATAATAGCTGATTTTTAAAATCCACCTTTCTCCCCTCTGTATTCCGTTGTCAAACTTGTCAGTAGTTTAGTTATTTTGTCATAGTTTTGTTACATACATGTGGATTTCTTTTTTTTTTTTTAGGGAAAATTTTTTCTGGAAGATCCTACTGGAACAGTACAACTAGACCTTAGTAAAGCTATATCCTTCACTTGTCTGTATTTTTAAAATCTGCCTATGTGAATTGGGGAAATTAATGATATATCCTTCTAAAATTTACCTAATTGGGTTCTCTGTTTTTTTCTTTTTGAGACAGAGTTTTGCTCTTGTTGCCCAGGCTGGAGTGCAACGGTGTGATCAGCTCACCGCAACCTCTACCTCCCGGGTTCAAGTGATTCTCCTGCCTCAGCCTCACAAGTAGCTGGGATTATAGGCATGTGCCACCACGCCCAGCTAATTTTGTATTTTTAGTAGAGATGGGGTTTCTCAATGTTGGTCAGGCTGGTCTTGAACTTCCAACCTCAGGTGATTCACCCACCTAGGCCTCCCAAAGTGCTGGGATTACAGGCATGAGCCACTGTGCCCAGCCTATTTGGGTTCTCAGTGTAACTACTCTATGTTGGTGGTGTAGGAATGTACAGATATAATCCTAAACAGAAACAGAACAACTTTAATTTCCTCT
This sequence comes from Plecturocebus donacophilus, assembly GCA_004027715.1. Lineage (NCBI taxonomy): Eukaryota > Metazoa > Chordata > Mammalia > Primates > Pitheciidae > Plecturocebus > Plecturocebus donacophilus. The sequence goes on along the minus strand of PVKP010036693.1, from coordinate 13,403 downwards.
TATTTGGAGAATTTAGACAAATCACTGATGAAGTTTATATCATGGTAAGAATGATCCACACTGCCAGTATTACTAAGAATTAAACATGGGGACATTTAAACCTAAATTTTTTAAGCTCTTATCTAAGCTGTGGTCTATTCACAGTTTCAAATGGGAAGTCTTTGAATTATTTAGAAGTTCTGTTGAACTCAAAATGTATGTTGATGTTATTACTGCCTCAAGCATAGGATTATTTTCCTCAACTGTTGTGCACCAGTTCCATAGTGGTTTATACACAGAAGCATGCTTTGTCTTAGCAGAAGGTAAGTCAGTATACTTTGTTACTGTCCTCCTTCTCATTCTACAGTAAAACTATGTCTTCACTAGGTAAAATGTGTTAACATGATATAATTTGGGATACCATTAATTAGAAGAGCATATCGATCATCTATCTATCTATCTATCTATCTATCTATCTATCTATCTATCTATCTATCTATCTAATCTATATCAGTCAGGACCCTGATAGGATGAAGAGCATATTTTTGACAAAATAACTCTTAGACTGTTAATAGGCTAATAGAAATCTTTTTTCGGTGATGAAATGTTCAAAAATTAGTAGTGATGGCTACACAACTTGTGAATATACTAAAAAGCACTGAATTATACACTTTTTTTTGGAGACAGTCTTGTTCTGTCACCTAGGCTGGAGTGCAGTGGTGCGATCTCGGCTCACTGCAACTTCTGCCTCCCGAGTTCAAGCGATTCTCGTGCCTCAGCCTCGTGAGTAGCTGGGATTACAGGTGTGTGCCACCATGCCTGGCTAATTTTTTGTATTTTAGTAGAGACGGGATTTTACCATGTTACCCAGGCTGGTTTCAAACTCCTGAACTCAGGCAATCCACCCGCGTTGGCCTCCCAAAGTGCTAGGATTACAGGCATGAGCCACCATGCCCAGCCTGAATTATATACTTTTAAAGGGTGAATTGTATAGTATGTGAATGGTAGCTCAATAAAGTTGAAAAAAACAATTTATATAGGGCCATAAAATAAAACATTTACTAATCTGTATTTCAACATGTACTGCAAAATGAAAAGTTAAAAGTTCTGAAATCTGTTTCTATCAAATGAACTTTGTAAGTTGAGACTCTCTTTGGATCTAAAGTTGTTGTGTGGTTCATTGAGGTTGGCAACCTCTGTTTAGTTCACAGAGCATGAGACTAGCCTGGCCTTATTGCTTTGTGTAACATAATTTTGTCCTTTCAAACACAGAGGATTGGAAAATTGAAAGTGATGTTACTTTTTTTCAGGTTGGTTTGAAGATCAAGTGTTTCATGTAAATGCCTTTGGATTTCCACCCACCGAGCCCTCTAGTACTACTAGGTATTAAAATGTTTAGTTTATACCCTATGAGAATTTGGTAATACTGGCAGGACTGAATGTAAGAGTACATCATATCTCAGTTACTACAAGGTGTCAGGCTTTGTGTCAAAGTGGAAAGAGCTGGAGTGCAGTGATGTAATTATGCTCACTGCAACATCAAATTCCTGGACATAAGTGTTCCTCCTGCCTCAGCTTCCCAAGTAGCTAAGACTGGTAATTTAAAAAAAATGTTTTGTGTAGGGATGGAGTGTGGGGGGGTCTCACTATGTTGCTTAGGCTGGTCTTGAACTCCTGGCCTCAAGCAATCCTCCCTCCTTAGCCTCCCAAAATGCTGTGATTACAGGCATGAGCCACTGTGCCCAGCCACTTTTTTCCATCATTATATTTTTTTAAAATGTTTTTTGTTAAAAACTAAGACAAAGTTGTTACTGGATGGCAAACGAAAAATAAATAAATAAAAACTATGACAAAGTATTAACCTAGGCCTATGTACAGTTAAAGTCATCCATATCACTGTCTTTCACCTCCACGTCTTATCCACTGGAAGGTCTTCAGGGGCAATAATTCATTGAGCTGCCATCTGTACTAACAGTGCCTTCTTGAAGGACCTTCTGAAGGACCTGTCTGAGGCTGTTTTACAGTTAACTTAAAAAAGTAAAAGGAGTACGCTCTAAAATAATGATTGAAAGTACAGTAAATACATTAACTAGTAACAGTCATTTATTGTTATCAAGTGTTACATATTATACATTATTGTATGTGCTATACTTTCCTACAACTGGCAGCTTAGTAGGTTGTATATACCAGTGTCTCTACAAACACAGTAATGTGTGATACTAGGACATTCTGACAGCTAAGATGTCACCAGGCAATTTCAGTTCCATTATCATTCTATGAAACCACTGTCATATATGCAATCCATCATTGCCACAACGTTGTTATGCTGTACATGACTGTCTGTATACAGTAGATCCTCACTGTTTACAGATTTGTGCTAAAATTTTCTTGTACCTCCCAAAGTCATGCCTTAGTGGTCATTTATGTGCAGCAGAACAGCAAAAAATTTTGAGTCACCTGGCATGCATGTTCCCAGCTGAGGGCAAACAAGGTTGCACTACCCTCTTGTTTCAGCATCATTAAAAGATGACCAGAGGACAGAGACTACAGGGAGCAGTGCAGGGTAGTGCAAGCATCTCTCGTCCTGGGGAAGTTGTGAGCGGGCAGGGGGCATTTGAATCTCAGCTCTGGCACCTGTTTTTGGAGCAGCCTCAGACAAGTCACTTACCATCTCTGAACCGACTTTTCTCATTTGTTAAAACAGAATCTACCAGGATGAATTGGTTTTAGGACTTAAGACTATAATCAATCCATATATATTTATATATATGTGCAAATTTTCCCAAGGAGCAGTGGTTCAGTATTTGCCAATTCATTGTTTGTGGAGACTTTATAGAACATAACTATCACGAATAATAAGAATCAACTGGCCAGGCGCAGTGGCTCATGCCTGTAATCCCAGCACCTTGGGAAGTCGAGGTAGGTGTATCATGGAGGTCAGGAGTTCAAAGCCAGCGTGGCCAACATGGTGAAACCTCATCTCTACTAAAAATACAAAAATTAGCTGGACGTGGTAGCATGTGCCTATAATCTCACCTACTTGGGAGGCTGAGGCAGGAGAATTGCTTGAACCTGGGAGACAGAGGTTGCAGTGAGCTGATACCGTGCCACTGCACAACAGTACTCCAGCCTGGATGACAGAGCAAGACTCCATCTCAAAAAAAAGAAAAAACATCAACTATAACAAGATATGTATGTATATCTGGAGAGTTTCTTTTTATGCATGAATTCACAGGTCCCTTTTTTGGCACTGTAAATGGATACATACTGTACCTTGCTTTGTAATCTGTTTTTCATCTAATAATATGCTATCAATATCTTTCTATTACTGTAAAATAGTTTTATAGCATGATTTGTGTTTTATAGCATGATTTGTGACATTCAGGAAATATGTTTTCAGCACAGACTGTATTGCCAGTAGGTGGGGGAGATAGGCATGAAACAATCGCCCGATTACAATTTGCCGATTACAAATTATTTTTCTTTTTAAATCTTGCTTTGTCACCCAAGCTGGAGCGCAGTGGCGCAATCTCAGCTCACTACAATCTCTGTCTCCAAGGTTCAAGTGATTCTCCTGCCTCAGCCTCCCAAGTAGCTGGGATTATAGGTGCCCACCACAATGCCTGGCTAAGTTTCATAGTGTTAGTAGAGATGGGGTGGATTTTACCATGTTGGTCAGGCTGGTTTCAAACTCCTGACCTCAAGCAGTCCCGCTGCCTCAGGTTGTATACACCAGTGTCTCTACAAACACAGTAATGTGTGGTACTAGGACATTTTGACAGCTAAGATGTCACCAGGCAATAAGAGCTTTTCAGCTTTTCTCGAAGTGCTAGGATTACAGGTGTGAGCCACCCGCCTGGCCTGATTACAAATTTGATAAGATCTGCAAAGGAGAAGTGCAGGTTCCTACAAGAGTATATAATGGGGAAATCTAACCTCTTTTGGGATCCTCAGAGGAGGCCTCTGGAGTATTTGCATTTAAGCTGCGAACTGCAAGATGTCAGTGTAGAGTGGGCAGAAGTGGTGGAGGCTGGGAGTGTGTATATTACCCACTTTCCTACTGACCCTTGCTTGGTGAGCTTTGAATAAAACCAAGCTTCGAAGGAACTGTTGAATAATTTTTTCACAGTTCTGGGATATAGGTTAGTCTCTATGTATATCCTTAATTTCTTAGGATTAATCATTCCAAAAGTGGAATTGCTTGGGCAGATGGTTAACACATATTTTGAGGTTTCTGTTAGATATTGTTCAAACGGTGTACTCATTTCTCCTATTTTCAGCAACATAGGAAATTATTTTAATGTTTGCTTTAGTTTTAAGGAACAGATATAGCCTATTAAATATTTTATTTACTGCTTCTGTATTGCTTCTGTCTTATTTTAGAATATTTAGATAACGTTTGTACTTTTAAAGTGTTACAAAGAGTACACTTTCACCTATTTACACTGGAAAATAACTTCATTAGATAAAAGAAGCTAAATTTATAAAATTATTAGAAAAAATATCTCTAGTTGTATACAGAAGATAATTATGTTATAATTATCTAGGGCATACTATGGAAGTATTAATTTTTTTGGAGGGCCTTCTAATACAACTGTGAAGACTTCTGCAAAACTAAAACAACTAGAAGAGGAGAATAAAGATGCTATGTTTGTGTTTTTATCTGATGTTTGGTTGGACCAGGTGGAAGTATTGGAAAAACTTCGCATAATGTTTTCTGGTAGGTCTTATTTTTTTTCTTCTTTCTTGAACTCTTATGAGGGTTCATGTCTTAAAACTAAGTTCTTTTTACATTTATCTTTTTGAGTATTCTATTTAAAAAAAAAAACTACGCTGGGTTAGCAATGAGATAATTTAGATTTCATTTTAAAGACTTAAATTTTTACATTAAGAAAAAAAACCTGTGTGTGTGTGTGTGTGTGTTTGTTTATAGTCAGGATAAATAAGAATTAGTCCTGAAGTTCAAGACCAGTGGGCCAACATAGTGAGACCCCATCTTTAAACAAAAGCAAAAACAAACCTGGGTTTAAGTGTGAGCCTATTACCTTGGGCAGGTTACTTAACCCAAGTCTCAGATTATATGGACGTTCTGAGGATTAATTAAGCCAGTGCAGGGCCTGGCCTATAGTATGTGCTCAATAAATGGGTACTATTATTAGTATTAATGTTATTAAAATGTAATTTTAATTAAAATAATAAATTTTAATTAAAAATTCATGGTTAAGGGGTTTTTAACTTGATTTGTAGATTAGAAAATTATTGTTCATTTACTCTTTTATTCTTTAGGTTATTCACCAGCACCTCCAACCTGTTTTATTCTGTGTGGTAATTTTTCATCTGCACCATATGGAAAAAATCAAGTTCAAACTTTGAAAGGTATTAAGGGTCTAGTTTACTAACAAGTGTTTCTATAGTCATATAAACTAAAGTAATAAGAAATTATCCATAATATTTTAATTTCATTCAGCGTATATAGATTTGTATCTAATCAAATATAATTTTTATGGCATTCTATGCAAATTTAATTCAATACCCTTTTACAATTTTAGATTCCCTAAAAACTTTGGCAGATATAATATGTGAATACCCAGATATTCACCAAAGGTAATGATCTCTACCACTATATATTTTTTTCAGTTTTGCTTTAAAAAAATGAATTTTGTTTTATCAGCAATTATTACAAAACTAAGAAAGATAAAGTTGAGAAAATTAAAAGAGCTAAGAGATAAAGTTATCCTCACATTGTACATGCTTCTAGAGATTTATAATGAAAAGTGCTGAAAGAGATAGAGATAATTTCAGCCATAATTTGGAATTTCTTTGTGACATTACTCTAAGGGTCTAGAGCTTCACTCTCCAATATGATAGTCACTGGCCACATGTCTCTTTAAAGTTTAATTAAAGTTAAATAAAATATAAAATTCAGTCCATCAGCTATGCTAGCCACAATTCAAGTGTTCAGTTGGGCAGTGCAGATATAGAACTTTTCTGTCATTATATTACTAAACAGTGTTGGTCTGGAGATTTAATAGTTCATTTATTATAATGCATGAAATTTAAACTTTGTAAATTTTAAAGTGAAAACAAAAGGAATAACTTAGTTTTAAGCCCTTGGATAGTGTTACAATAATATTTTTAAATGAATTGTGTTGAATTTTGCTACAGTAGTCGTTTCGTGTTTATACCTGGTCCAGAGGATCCTGGATTTGGTTCCATCTTACCAAGGTAAGTTTTATTCAAATTTTTAAAACAGTATAGAAAATTTTGTAAAATTTAAAGAGATAAACCATATCATATAAATTGGTTTTTTAGGCCACCACTTGCTGAAAGCATCACTAATGAATTCAGACAAAGGGTACCATTTTCAGTTTTTACTACTAATCCTTGCAGGTAAGAATTAGTATTTTATGTTACACATTTTTCCTTTCATTTAAAAATTAACTCAGCCAGGTGTGGTGCCTCATGCCTATAATCCCAGCACTTTGGGAGGCTGAGGCAGGCAGATCGCTTGAGCTCAGGAGTTCTGAGACCAGGCTGGGCAACATAGTGAAACCCCATCTCTACAGAAAATACAAAAACTAGCTGGGCATGGTGGCATACACCTGTGGTCTCAGCGACTCAAGAGGTTGAGGTGGGAGGATTGTTTGATCCTAATAGGTGGAGAGGCTGCAGTGAGCTGAGAATGCACTACTTCATTCCAGCCTGGGTGACAGAGCAAGACCCTGTCTCAAAAAACCAAAACAAACAAAAACTAACTTGATTCCTAAAATCTGTCTCTGAATTTTGACTGTTATAGAATAAATACAAAAAAAAATTAATTTTGTTGTAGCTTTCTCAAAACTTTGAAAATATTTTAACTATATTTAATTTATTGGTGATGAATTCATAAGCTTGAATAATGGAAAGAGATTTAAAAATAGATATTCTTATTAGACATCCTTTAAGAAAAGTTACAAAGGAAGAATACGAAGATTACTGATTTACTATTGGTATTGCTCATTGTAATCGTAAGTTCTTACTGTGGGAATACTGTAAGAGTCAGCCTTGGTTCGTCTCTCATTTCTGCCTACATTCACTCCTTTGCTGGCCTTCTCTAGTGTCCTGTGGCTTTAAGTATCATCTGTGTATTGACACCTCTTACATTTATATTTCCACCTCAACCTTCCTTCCAAACTCCAGATTCAGGTATCCAGTTGCCTACTTATCACCACCCTAACCTAAGTGAACTCCTGATCTTCCTCCCCACCAGTGCCCCTTACCTCTTCTGTAGACTTCCCCATCTTAGTTCATTGCACCTTCATGGCCTGAATAACAATTATTCCAGTTGTTCAGACCAAAAACTTTGGGGTTTCTCTCACATAAAGTTTTTCCAGAAGTCCTATTAACTTCAGATTACATCCAGAATCTGCTACCTCTCTACACCTCCACCTCCACGACCTTCTACCCCAGTGGTCCTCAACTTTTTTGGCACCAGGGACTGGTTTTATGGGAGACAGTTTTCCCACAGACCTCAAGGGGGTGGGGGTGATTTTGGGATGATTCAAGCATATTACACTTATTGTGCACTTTATTTCTATTATTACATTGTAATATATAATGAAATAATTATACAACTTACCATAATACAGGATCAGCAGGAGCCCTGAGTTTGTTTTCCTGCAACTAGATGGTCCCATCTGGGGGTGATGGGAGACAGTGACAGTGACAGATCATCAGGCATTAGATTCTTATAAGGAGCGGGCATCCTAGATCACTCACTTGTGCAGTTCACAACAGGGTTCGTACTCCCGTGAGAATCTAATGCCTTCACTGATCTGACAGGTGGCAGAGCTCAGGCGGTAAGGCAACTGATGGGGAGCGGCTGTAAATACAGATGAAGCTTTGCTTGCTTGCAGCCTGCCGCTCACCTCTTGCTGTGTGGTCCACTTCCTAACAGACTACTACTGGTACCAGTCCATGGCCTGGGGGTTGAGGAGCCCTGCTCTCCATCTTCTCAGCCTGGATTATTACAATAGCCTCTTAATTGGTCTCCAGCTTCTACCCCTTCCCCTCCATAGTCTACTCTTAACATATTGTGAAAGTGATCCTGTAAAGCATAAGGCATATCCTGTCCACCTTCCTGATCCTGGAAAAAAGGACCCCTCATGTGATTTAGTGACAGCCATATCCTTGCAGTGGTAATCAACAAAGCCCTGTGTGATCTGGCCTCATTACCTCTCTGATTTCCTCTCCTCCCCATTTACTCCAGCCACACTAGCCTCCCTTCTGTTCCTCAAGGATGCCAGGCGAGCTCCAGTCTGAGGGCCTGTGCTACATCCGTTCCCTTTGCCTACAGTGTGCTTCTTCTGGATATCTGCTTGACTAAGTCCTTCTTCCACTTTAAGCCTCTGCTCAAGTCACACTAAATTACCAGCCCTGCCTGTTCTGATCATCTGACTAATATGCCAGCCCTCTAGACTCTCTCTTCCCACATATGCTATCCTTTTTAGCCTCTTTTTCTCATGTGCTTAAATATCTTGAAACATACTATATAATTATGTTTGTTTTTTTATTTTCTCAGTCCCACTTGCCACTAGAATGTAAGCTGTATGAGGGCTGGGATCTTTTGGTTTGGTTTGCTAATCCCTAGAATGGTGTAGGCATGTATTAAGAGCTCAGTACATAGCTATTAAGTGAACAGACAGACCCTGGTTGAAGTTTTGTGTGGTGAACAGTGGAAGTGGGAATGGTGTTATATTGTAAGAGTATACCTTTAAAATTATCTCATTGTTTTCTGAGAAGTCAAATTTCAACTACTGTTTTCATTTCAGAATTCAGTATTGTACAAAGGAAATTATTGTCTTCCGTGAAGACTTAGTAAATAAAATGTGCAGAAACTGTGTCCGTTTTCCTAGTAGCAATTTGGCTATTCCTAATCATGTAAGTGAAACATCTTTTTTATTAAACTGTCTTACACATTGCATTATATAAAATTTTGTTAAACCACTTAATAATCTGCCCTTGGGGTAGGACATTTATTTATGGTTCAAAATAGATTGAACATACTTTTGTCAGTAATTTTTGTTAGTGAAGTCAGTGTTTCTCAGCCTTCTACTGAAGTGTACACTAAAAGACAGAGAAAAGCCGAGAATAAGCAGGAAATTTCTTTCAAGCTTTGTGTTAAAAGCTTTGCCTTTTAAACTCTTAAATTATACTTTAAAATATATGTATATTTAATATACATAGCTTTAATAAACTGTTCAAATTTATCCCACTGGTTATAGTATGGGGTTATTTTATTTAGTATGTCCATATCAGAAGAATGTGCAGTATTTATCTTGTAGCTTCGAGGTTCCCTGACATACAGTTGTCAATCCCAGGTTACATATACCCACCCCCATTTAAGAAATATGGAAATAGATCTTTCAGAGCATTTTAATTATTCATTTTATAATGTTTAAAGTTTTTGGACCAGGAGCAGTGGCTTATGCCTGTAATCCCAGCACTTCAGGAGACTTGCTTGTGGCCAGGTGTTCAAGACCAGCCTGGGCAGCATAATGATGTGTATGCTATTAAATGAAAACTCATAGATTATTTTTTCCCTAAAATACAGAATAGTTCATTTCATTTTTAAAGTAGTGTCTCCCAAAGCTCTATTAGACAAAGTTTTCTTAATTCTTTCTCAAATTTTCTGGTTCCTTTTGGTAATTAATATTTGATTTGAAATTATTTAGCTATTTTCACTTTTGCAAATAAACTGAAGTTTGCTTTGTTTTGTGTTCTTTTGTAGTTTGTAAAGACTATCTTATCCCAAGGACACCTGACTCCCCTACCTCTTTATGTCTGCCCAGTGTATTGGGCATATGACTATGCATTGAGAGTGTATCCCTTGCCCGATCTACTTGTCATTGCAGACAAATACGATCCTTTCACTGTGACCAATACTGAATGCCTCTGCATAAACCCTGTAAGAATGTAGTTAATCTTATATACTCATTATTTGTCAAGATTAAAGTGCATTTTTTATTTAAAATATATATTTAATAAAATTGTTGAAGTAAAACTATACTATTAATGAAACACACTGAATTAATCTGGTATACACAGAAAGTTTTTAAACTTTCAGTATAGTATGTGACTATAAAGTAATGTGACATTTTTTAAAAAAAAAAAACAAGCATACCAACAAGCATACCAAAACATAAATCCAAAAGAGTATTTTCTCCTCTTCAAACTAACTTGGGGCTCCTTTCTGGGAACTGCTTCAGAGCCTGCATATTGTTGGTACTTGTCCTTGGAGAATGATTTTGATTTTGGGAAATTGCACAGGTCCCAAAAATCTAAGCCTGATTAATGTAGAAACCTCATTGGTACACATTTTATTACTTAATTTTTATGCATAACCTTGAAATTACTTCAGAATCTTGAGGTTGCTTCAGAATTTCTACAGATTGACTTTTTGAACTTGGAGAATAAATACTGCAAAAAATAATTACTTAATTTTTATGTAGAACCTTGAAATTGCTTTAGAATCTTGAGGTTGCTTCAGAATTTCTACAGATTGACTTTTTGAACTTGGAGAATAAATACTGCATAAACAATGATACAAACACAGTTATGTCAAACAAAATATTATCTCCACTAGTGATTTCTAATATGCATGCTTCCTTGATTCCTGTGAATTTTAGACTTTAATAATTTTTTGCTTTTATCTGAGTCATTTCTAGAAATATCATGCCTTATTTTTGGCATGATGCTCGGCCTGTAATCCCAGCACTTTGGGAGGCTGAGGCAGGCAGATGGCTTGAGTTCAGGAGTTCAAGACCAGCCTGGGCAACATGAGAAGGCCCTGTTTCTACTTATTTTGCTTTCCTCAAATACACAGTTTGTCCAGCCTCCTCTAATACAGGGCTTATCAACCTTGGCACTTTCAACATTTTGGACCAAGTAATTTTTGGTTATGGGGTCCTGCGTATTGTAAGCTATTTAGCAGTATCCCTGGCCTTTATCCACTAAATTTCAGTAGTATCCCCCCCATGTAGCAATCAGAAGTGTCTCCAGACATTGGCCAAATGTCCCCCAAGGGACAAAGTAGCCCTGGTTAAGAACCTCTGCTTTAAGGATGAACACAGTTAACTGATTTGTTTTTATTGCTTAGAAATTTATGACCTGATTTTTATTCACATGGAAATAGTCTTTCATGGTGATGCTATTTCCTTAAACTTTCGGCATTCTCATAGTTAATGTTCTATTTGAAATATACCTTATTTCTGAATTTTTCTACCTTTTCATTCCTGTGTGTAAACCACCACCTCCTACACCATCATTATGTCTTTTTTACCTTATTTATACCTTTTGGGCAAGCTCAAAACTAGCTTTTGACATTACCTCATCCTTTCTTGATACTTATTCACATTAACGAATGCCTGCTATAGGTTAGGCATTTGGTTCAGTGCTTGAGGGCACAAAGACTGAAAAGACAGTTGCTCAGCAACTTGAGAATTTCATAATAGACAAACAATTGTATGTGTGATTATTGCTCAGTTGCTTTACAGGCATATAGGAAGGGAATCAAACCCAGATTTGCATTGGAGGGAGGGGCAGGAAAGACTTCTTGAACTTGCTGATTGTCTCACATGCATATAGCATTACACAGTCTGTTTATTTCTTATACTAAAAGTAGAGCTCCTCCTAAGCATTTCCAACCTCATCTGTTAGCATAAGACTGTCAAGCCAACTCAAAAGATTTTTGCTTCAAGTGGGGATATTTTATAGTAACAACTCTGTACAAAGATCATGTAAAAATCTGTTGCGTTACTTTATAGTGACATCTTGTCATTTTAAGTCATGACCAAGGAATTTAATTTTAAAAACAGATTATTTTATAAAACATGAGTATTTGGCTGGGCACGGTGGCTCATGCCTGTAATCCCAACAGTCTGAGAGGCCGAGGTGGGCAGATCACCTGTGCCCTGGAGTTCAATACCAGCCTGGGCAACACAGTGAAACCATGTCTTCACAAAAAATGCAAGAATTGGCTGGGTGTGGTGGCCCATGCCTGTGGTCCCACCTATTTGGGAAGCTGAGGTGGGAAGATCACTTGAATCCAGGAAACGGAGGTTGCAGTGAGATTGCCCCACTGCACTCCAGCCTGGGCAATGAGAGTGAGACCCTGTCTGAATATATATATATAGTGTTTAAAAATTATTTTTTAAAGAAATTCAAGCATTCACTTACAGGCATTTTTCTCCCCCAAAGGGCTCTTTTCCAAGAAGTGGATTTTCATTCAAAGTTTTTTATCCTTCCAACAAGACCATAGAAGACAGGTAAGTATGTACACAGACATAGCAAGAAAGATCTTTCTCTAGGTGTTACATTACTGAAAATGGGATGTTCTATCAGTTTGTTGAGGTTTTTGTAAATGTCTACAGTGGCCCATAAGAAATGTTCTTGGCTGAGCTTTTATGCTGTGTGACATAGAATTGTGCATACATGATGGTACGTTTGTGTTGAAATAGATCAAGAACTGTTTTCTGGGGGAAATCTCAGGCCAGCTGTGGAAGTGGGCCAGTTTACAGGAATCAGTTACAGGCTGATTCTTGATGATGGTCTCAGTCTTCTGCGAGATCAGCCCTGCCCTCCATATGCTTGCTTCTTAGGTAATTTCCCTTAAATTGACAGTGAGGGAGCTGTGTGTGAGTTTAGTGATGGTACAGGGTTGGAGTTACAGAGAAGTCACGGGAAAAAAGAAAATCATCACCTAGTGGGTAGTGTTTTTCACAGGTGGATCTATATAGATCACCCACATCAGAATCCTCTAGGCTCCTTGTTAAAAATGTTAAGTTTCAGGATTTTACACCAGACTCAGCAAATGATTTTCTAATTGTAAAGAATAGGCATTTCAAATATTATTTCCCTTGAATTCAGGTATCCTAACGTAATTTCTCAGATAACTATATTTTGAAAAAGCTCCCACTTCTGGTTAAGAACAAGTGACCAAATCAAGTAACTCCCTTTGAGATTCTCATCAGAGAATATAACTTTGAACACACAGCCCAACTGTCTTTTTCTTTTTGGTAATTAACATTTATTTACATAAAAATGAATTAAAAAATTTTCAAAACAATGCTTAAAAATATAAAATTGAAAAGGAGGCTGTGTACGCCTATAATCCTAGCACTTTGGGAGGCCAAGTCAGGCAGATCACCTGAGGTCAGGAGTTTGAGACCAGCCTGGGCAACACAGTAAAACCCATCTCTAGTAAAATTACAAAAAATTAGCTGGGCATGTTGCCTGTAGTCCCAGCTACTTGGGAGGCTGAGGCAGGAGAATCGCTTGAACCCAGGAGGTAGAGGTTGCATTGAGCCGAGATCAGGTCACGGCATTCCAGCCTGGGCAATGGCGAGACTCCATCTCAAAAAAAAAAAAAAAAGGAAAAATACTGC
>PVKP010036692.1:0-22253 GCA_004027715.1 Plecturocebus donacophilus | reverse complement strand
AAAAAAAGATGGGGTTTCACCATGTTGGCCAGGCTGGTCTTGAACTCCTGACCTCAGGTGATCCACCCACCTCAGCCTCCCAAACTGCTAGGATTAGAGGCATGAGCCACCCGCGCCCGGCTGGAATAACACTCTTGAGGTATTACATTCCACAAAAGTCACTCATTTTAAGCATACAATTCAGTGATTTTTAGTTAGTGTGCAGAATTGTGTGATCATCAACACAGTATAATTTTTAGAACATTTCTATCACCCTAAAAAGATTCCATGTCCCCATTTGCAGTCACTCACCTTTGACAGTAGGATACTTTTTAGTCTTTGACTTTTTTGACTGTTCTGATGTATTTGACTACACTGACTAAGCCTTTCCTTTTGAAACATTCTCTTCCCTTGTCTTTCTTGTCACCACTCTCTCTCCTGGTTTTCTACCTAACTTTCTGGCATTTCTTTTTCTTCACAGCTTCCTTTTTTTTTTTTTTTTTTTTTTGAGACGAAGTCTCGTTCTGTTGCCCAGGCTGGAGTGCAGTGGCGCAATCTTGGCTCACTGCAACCTCCACCTCCTGGGTTCCAATGATTCTTCTGCCTCAGCCACCCAAGTAGCTGGGACTACAGGCGCCTGTGCCACCATGCCTGGCTAATTTTTGTATTTTTAGTAGAGACAGAGTTTCACATATTGGCCAGGCAGGTCTCGAACTTCTGACCTCATGATCCATCCACCTCAGCCTCCCAAAGTGCTAGGATTACAGGCATGAGCCACTGTCCCCAGCCTAGAAAGGGATGAGTTTAAAACTGTTGTCTATACAGTCATTAATACAATTCCCTTGTTTTTGTCCTTGCTTTATCCCTACTTTATGTGGTACCCGGTATTTAACATTCCTGAGCAGATTTTCTGCAGTTCTTCTTAGCTGACTGGCTTGCTTCTTGTGACTTCATCCTTCAGTAAGCACTTTATATGTTCTGTTTAGTCAGTTACCATTGCCCTATCTTTGTCTCACATCTTAAAATGTTATGGCTCTGGGTTAGAGATGTCAAAGCCAGAGTTTGCATTTTAATTTCTTTATTCTCATTTTGGAATGGTTTCAGAAAGAGAAGACAGAACATCTTTAATCTAACTTCCTAAAACTGGAAGTTAGTTAGTTTTCCCTATGATGTTGGGGCTTATTATCTCACTGGATATTTTGAGCGACAACTTCTATAATTATTTTGATATCTTTTGATTTTATATAAAATAAAGTCCTAGTCACTTTTTGTTAATTGAAAAGCTGAAGAAATATTCGCAGAAAGATAGTTTCTCTTGGCTTCTTTGGCAAGTTACAGTTTGGCTGTGCATTCTGTTGGTATTTCAGTGCAAACAGTGTTGGTCTCACTTTTCTATCCTAAGATGCTCTGTTCTTTATATAAACAGCAGTAGAGGCACTTGTTCTCTTCTACTCTGAGTGATTATCACTTTAGTAGCAGGTGGAGTGATTCATTCTCTGGTACATCTTGGAGGAGACTTTATTATTTGTGGGGGATAGAGTGTGGGGAGAGGAGAGCTCCAGCAATGTGTCAGATTTTATACATTCTGGACTAGCATAAAAAGAAGCAAGTTTTTCCCCCACTGCAATTCAAAGCCTGGAAGTAACACCACACTTACAAGGCTCTGAGAAATCACATTATTCATAACGGGGACCATGATTCACATGAACAGAACAAAATGGAATTATCAAAAATAGATTCTGTAGATCAATCTGTAGCAAAAATACCTTCTGACTTAGCTATTAATTGGTTGTAATTACAGAAAGGACCATTCCATTTAAGTTCTACCACCTTCTCCATTTTGACAGACTAATCTTTATTCTCGAATGGCATGTCCTTATAGGTCAAAGTATATGGGAAACAGGTTTTAACATGACTCCCCCCCTCTTTTTTTCTTGTGGTCTTTTAAAAATGAGACTTATGGGTTGGGCATGGTGGCTCACGCCTGTAATCCCAGCACTTTGGGAGGCTGAGGCAGGCAGATCACGAGGTCAGGTGTTCGAGACCAGCCTGGCCAACATGGTGAAACTCCATCTCTACTAAAACTACAAAAATTAGCCAGGCCTGGTGATGCGCACCTGTAATCCCAGCTACTAAGGAGGCTGAGGCAGGAGAATCACTTGAACCCGGGATGCAGAGGTTGCAGTGAGCTGAGATTGCGCCACTGAACTCCAGCCTGGATGACAGAATGAGACTCTGACTCAAAAAAAAAAAGACCTATTTAAACATACCTTGTGTTAATTGTACTCATTTAATTGGTCACCTCGAATTACTTGTCATTTTTAAACTTTGTATATTGACCCACTATTATTTTTAGTAGCAATGATTATAATAACCTGCAGTGTGGGTTAGAAGGGCTTTGCATTTGATGGAATTTGAATTCCTGCCAGAGCTATTATTTGTTTCAAATGTGAGCAGTATGGTTTCAGTCCTTTTACCTGGACAGTTTTTCTCCTTCTATTGATTTCCTGCCTCTCCAACATAATAAATCCCTTTTTAGGGAGTAGTAAACAGAAAAAGGCAATTCCAGTTTGATAACTACTACTTTATATATACACATACAATATTGAGTGCCTAAGATTCAAGGAACTATGCAAGGTATTTTAAGGGATCTAAAGATGAGAATGTCAGCTGCTTTCAGCTGCGAGTAATAACAAAGAAATACAAAGACACATAAAGGCATTATTAAATATAAAGACATTTATTATGTTAGTAAAAAGAAATCTAGAAGAAGGCCAGTTCCAGGGTTGGTAGTGGCTCAATGATGTCTTTTAGCTTCCTGTTTAGCCATCATCAATGGATTGGCTTTTTCTTTTAGAATTATATATTAATGTTCAGAAGAGCTATCTTAGCTCTAAATATCATTTCCTTACACGGCCACATCAATGGCAGAAAAATGGCAGTTTTTTTCTCATTTATTCCTTTTCATCAAGGAAGAAAATATATTTCTCTTTATCTCTTCTTCTCTTAGAAGATAGAAGCCTCTAACACATTTCCTTCATCTCCCACTGGCTCAGATGGACTCATGTACCTATACCTTAGCTGAAGGAAGGCTGGAAACATATCTGTCATCTCTAGAATATATGGTGGAAGTATTTGTTTGTGTTGTGTGTGCACTGCTGGATATGCAACAAATAGTATCTGTCACTAAGAATAAGATGAAATTGGCCAGGAGCAGTGGCTCATGTATATAATCTCAGCACTTTGGGAAGCCAAGGCAGCTGGATCACTTGAGGTCAGGAGTTTGAGACCAGCCTGACCAACATGGTGAAACCCTGTCTCTTCTAAAGATACAAAAATTAGCCAGACATGGTGGCACATTTCTTTAATCCCAGTTACTCAGGAGGCAGAGGCAGCAGAATTGCTTGAACCCGGGAGGTAGAGGTTGCAGTGAGCCGAGATTGTCCCACTGTACTCCAGCCTGGACAACGGAGTAAGACTCTTATCTCCAAAAAAAATTAAGAAAGAAATTTCAGTCCTCCTGCAAGAAGCTTTATGTTGCTCAGGGCAGAAGATAAGCTACAATTTTATTATAATTTCTGTGTGATAGATTCCCTGCACAGTCATGGGCTTCAATTTAGATATCACCTTTAAATTGATAATGAAAGCTGCTTTAGGTACTTTGAATTTGGAGCTGTGAAGCCTGTCCTCTCCCATTGTTCCTAATTTTTAGTTACAAGATCTGTTCTGGCCATCTTTTGAATAAATAATGGTTTAGGAATGAAGTACCAAATTACATATTTTTGGGTGATGCTCTCTTTCTCCAAAATGCTCTTAACTTCCTTCTCTTCATGCCCAAATCCCATTTATCCTTCCAAGATAGTGAAAAATAATTCCTCTTTTATTTTGTCAGCAAACATCTGCTGCGTGCTAACTATGTAGTAAGCACTTTTCAAGCACTGGGGATACAAGATGAGATCTGACCTCATGGAGCTAACAGTCAAGTAGGGAAGACTGACAATGAACAACAATTAAGAATAGGGTACAATAGGACAGGCAAAGGTACTTATACCATTGTTGGGGGTGTGAGCAGATGGGAGCAAGACTTCTAGCGTAGACTGAATGTTTGTGTCTCCCCAAAATTCATATGTTGAAACCATAGTCCCCAATGTGATGGTATTGGTAGGTGGGGCCTTAGGGAGGTTATTAGGTCATGAGGGTGGAGCACTCATAAATGGGATTAGTTCCCTTGTAAGAGGGACACCAGAGAGGTTTCTTGATCTCTTTCTGCCATGTGAGGGCACAGTGAGAAGATGGTTGTCTATGAACCAGGAAGTGGGCCTTCACCAGACACCGTATCTTCTGGTACCTTGCTCTTGAACTTTCCCATCTCCAGCTGTGAGAAATAAGTGTTTGCTGTTTAAGCCAACCAGTCATGGTATTCTGTTATAGCAGCCTTAATGGACAAAGACAACTTCTTTAAGTGGTAAGTGATTTAAAAGAAAAAAAAAGATAATTTTTTTTTTTTTTTTGAGAGGGAGTCTCACTCTGTTGCCAGGCTGGAGTGCAGTAGTGTGATCTCGGCTCGCTGCAACCTCCACTTCCCAGATTCAAGTGATTCTCTTGCCTCAGCCTTCCGAGTAGCTGGGATTATAGGCACACACCACCACACTCAGCTAACGATTGTATTTTTAGTAGAGATGGGGTTTCACCACATTGGCCAGGATGGTCTTGAGCTTCTGACCTTGTGGTCTACCTGCCTTGACTTCCAAAGTGCTGGGATTACAGGCGTGAGCCACTGTGCCTGGCCAAAAAAAAGACAATTTTTTTAACTGAAGGATGAGTAGGAATTGGGGAAGGGTGGGGAAGGGAGGGGAAGAGTGTTTGTGGTAAAGAGAAGTGAGTGTAGGAAATCATGAAGGTGAAAATTCTCTTGAAAAGGGCCTAATTCCTCTTTCTCTTAGGTAATTTTTCCATTTGCTATACGCTATAGCACTTAATATGCAACGTTTAAGCCATAAAGTCTCTGAAGACAAAACTTATGCAGAGTGTGTGATAAATATGAAGGCAGCTTCAGAGGCTAATGAGGCTATATATGTGTCAATGCAAAATGAAAGCTTAAAACATTAAAACATTTTAGGTAAGAGGTGGACTATACCATATGGCCCTTCAAAATGACAGGGAATAGTACCACCTGTCTAGGTGACTACAGAGACCGAAACAGCAGGGAGGACTGATTCATAAAGTTCTGTAGGAAGTACAAAGTAATTATAGTTCCAATCCTCAGATGTTACTTTAAAGTCTATTTCAGGAAACATAATGAAAACCTGGTGCCCATCAGAAGGAAAATAGCTACTCACATTTGTTTGCATAAGCTTTTAAAAGTTTCTTTGTTTAAGCTGTTCTTTGTATGTGCCAGGGTCTGGATTAATGGTGGAGAAGACCCTATTAGACCTGACAAACTACTTGTAAAATCAAATGTCCATGCCACAAGTCAGGTTTTTACCATTTTACTTTAGATGTATGTTCTACTGCACGTGACTGGCAAAGGAAACAGAAGGGACTAAATTTTGATAGTGAGTGTTTCAGGATAGAGCTGTTGTCTTGATAGGCCAGAACAGATGATATTTTAAGAACTTCAGTTCCTCCCCGTGATTTATTCTAGGTCAGCAATTCATCCTTGGGTCTGAGAAGGCACTTTTTTGATCCTGTCATTTCTACAGCTAAGCAAATAACTACCCAGTAATGAGAAAATGTACATAAATGTTTTTGTGAATTATATAAGATACTATACACAAATGTAAGGACTGTTTTTTTTTCTTCACTTGGCAAGTTGTATTTTTTCTTTTTTCAAAAGACAAGGACTTGTTCTGTTGCCCAGATTTCAGTGCAGTGATGACATACTACAGCCTTCAAATCCTGGACTCAAGCAATCCTTCTGCCTCAGCTTCCTGAGTAGCTGGAACTACAGGCGTGCACCATGACATTCGGCTAATTATTTTATTTTTTGTAGAGACAGTGTCTTGCTTTGTTGCCCAGCCTGGTCTCGAATTCCTGGGCTCAAGCGATTCTATCACCTCGGCCTCCCAAAATGCTGGGATCACAGGCGTCAGCCATCACGCCAGGCAGCTTTATGGGGTTTGCAAGTCATTTTCTACCTCTAGGCTTCGGTTTCCTCATCTGCAAAATTGGGAGGCCCTGATTACGACAGTTATAAAATTCCTGGAAGCAATAGAAAAGAATGTTATTTAGTAAGATGCCGTGTGAAGAATTATGATAAGGTGGAGAAGGTGGGGTGTGTGCAGGGGTGAAGGACAGATCTGAGGACTGTGAGGCCGGCTGAGGGCTCAGGAAAGAGGCTCCTATTATAAATTTTAGGGTTATAGGACTCCACCCACACTTTTTGGGGTATCATTCCACCTTAGTCCCGGCCCCGCCTCAGCCTCACCTTTCTTCCGCCTCCGCCCGATCCCTTCCCCTCCCCTTCCCTCCCTTCTTTTTCCCCTCCCCTCAGGCTGAGAAGCGCCACACTTCGTATGGCCGCCACCGTGCTCCGCTTTCCACTGCTCGAGGGCTGCGCGCGCTCTCACGCCGCCACCTCACTCGCGTGTCGGCCCGCCCTCAGCCCCTTGCGATTGGCTTAACATGTAAGTGACGTAAGGGCTCCATCCACCCGCTAACTTATCGCTGGTTTGCCCCGCCTCCTCCTGGCTTCTGACGCTAGTGGGAACCGAACCTACCCCGCCGTCGCCTCACGGGAGGAAGGCGTCCAAACCAGGAAGGCGATGGCGGTGGCGGTGGCGCGCACGCACGCACGTACGTACGCCAGCGGCCGGTGGGGCCGCAGGCTCGCGCCCGGGCTCGCCCCGCGCCGCGCCAGAGGCTCGCGCACTCAGCAGGTTGGGCTGCGGCGGCGGCGGCAGCTGTGGAAGCTGAAGCGCTGTGCCTGAGAGGTCCCAGACACGTCTGCGGTTCTGGCTCCGCCACCCTGCGCCTCTCTCACCCAGGTCTCGGAGCCGGGTGCTGAAGGAGGGAACGGCCCTAGCCTTGGGAAGCCAGAGTACACCCCTGGCTCCTGCTGACACCGCCCTCATTCCCTTCGCAGCCGCGGGCCTCGCTCAGTGCTAGGCGACTCTGCCGGGAGGCGGCGGCGGCGCCTGCCAGTCTGTGGAGAGTCGTGCTGCCCTCCAGCCCTGCTCCTCCGCCGGGCCCTGCAGGGGCCTAGAGAGCTCGGCGCCCAGCCTTCCGCTCACCTTTTTCGTCAGCGGGTTGGAGCAGCGTCGGTCCGGGAGGTCTCTGGGCTGAGGCGGCGGTAGCTCCTCTGGTTCCACCATGTCCGCGGGCGGAGACTTCGGGAATCCGCTGAGGAAATTCAAGCTGGTGTTCCTGGGGGAGCAAAGCGGTGAGTGCGTGGCTCCCCCACTCCTGGCGGCTGGGCGCAGCGTCCCCGCACCGCCCCCGGTGCGGCCCTTCCGTCCGCGGAGGCTCCCTGCTCGCCTCACGTCGGCGCTCGTTGCCACCGCAGCCCTTCCGGATGTGCCTGCCGGTGCCACCGGCCCTCCGCCTGGATCCGTCGGTCGAGTTTTTACGCTGTTCCCCGGGCTCATCGATCCTTGGCTCGCCGTCTCCCTTCCCCGTAGCCCGGCCATCTCTGGTCGATCTGCCCTCCCTCCACAGCCCTCACCCCGCCCAGCCTCTTGTCCATCCCTTTCTTCCTCTAGTCTCCGTCGTCTCCCCTACCCCGGCCTTCTTTCTTGAGCCCCACCCTTATTCTTTGCCCTTTTCCCAGTTCCTCGGCTCTGTGAGGCCCACTCAGGGAAGCTCCACTCCTGAGAGCGGGCCCTCTTCAACCTTGGCCAAGGAGGGTGGGATCTGGGCGTTGTTTTCCCCAGAGGCTTGGCCCTGAGAAGTGCTGATGTCGTGGAAGGTGGGAAGAGGGGTGGTCGTAGAAAAAAATATTACAAGATTTTCACCTGAGTGGGAAATTAGTCTGGAGGAAAACATCTGAATTGGAGGCGACTTGAGCATGGGGTAGTTGGGGGTAAAAGGGGTAGCGTCGGCAGAGGAGATTTTTGCCCCTTAGGTTAAATTGGACTGTGGCTTGTCGGAAAACCTCATTTTGTTCTCTTGACTTTCATCACTGACAATTCTTTTGGCAGTGTTGATGATTTTTCAATCTTTGCCAGATGCTATGTCATGATCATTTTAATTGGAATTTTTCTTACCTCACCTCCCCTTTTTCTCGTTTCAACACGAAGCAGCTTTTGAGTCTCATGGTGGTACAAATGGGAATTACTGGGGAAATGTTAATTATTCATTTCTTCTTGAGTATTTTCCAATGATAGATATATTGAGGATTCATGAAAGAGAAGGCTTGGAATAACAGACATCTTTGTTTTCTTGGATTTCCTTTGGAAAATGGAGTAAGTAGGAATAGACTTAAAATCTAGTTATCTAAATTAGATTTACATATCATTTGGGCTAAATGATTCTTTTATGCTTAATATTTCGTACTATCTGATGAGTGAGATTGTTATGTCATTTACCTGGTCAGGTTCTGTTATCACTGTACTTTTGTATTAGATACAAGATTCTAATTTCGTGATGGTTATTTCTACGATTACTTCGTGTAGTAATTCCAGTTTTCTGCTGTAGTATGCAAACTTGACACTCGACAATTCAGAGATGATTACCCTCCTTTGTTTTTCTCACACTTTTCATGACCATCTTTAAAATTCAGACATTGAGAGATTAGTTCTGAGTCATCAAACATTGAATTCCTACTAGGTGTTTTAGGTGAGGTTATAGGAAACATTAGTTATTTGTTTCCACTGGAAGGCATATAAGTGATATAAATTCATAGATTTTATTACTACTTTGAACTACTTATACTAATTTGTATGCCATGACAGGTTAATACTCTTGAAAAATTGCCTCCAGTTAGAACTAGGAAATAATTTTTCTTCTTTCATATGTAGATTATCCTCCCCTCCTCCCTTTTGGGAAAAAAATCCAATCTCCCTCCTTTTTGCTTATATATTTTCCTGAAGTAAATATAAACTTGTGTCTTTAGGTGAGTAAATTGGTAGAACCTATGGAGTTGATTCTGGTCCAGATATTATATGTCAACTTCAGGATAGTTCTCAAAGATAAACTATAGTTCATTGGTCATTATTGATAAAAAGGATCTAAAGTGCTTATTGTGCATTCTAGGGATATTATTGCCTTCCCTATGTTGTGATGCACAGCTATTTAGTTTGCATGAAAAACCCGTTAATCTCCCTGTCTAAAAAGATTTTAGCATGAATGGAGAGCTTAATTTCCTATCTTCAGGTTTCCTTTGAATTTCTTATTTGTATATATTCTAATTCATAATGAAGAGTTTTATGGCTTCTGATTTCTTACCTTGTTTAAGCCTCTACTACTTTTCCCCCTCCATTACTGAAGCTTCGTTAGATTTTTTTTTGTAATAGACTTCATTTTTTTGAACAGTTTTAGACTTACAGAAAAATTGAAAAGATTGCAGAGTTCCCATATACCCACACATCTAGTTTCCCCTCTTATTAACATCTTGCATTAGTATGGCACATTTGTTAGAATTAATGAATTAATATTGGTATGTTATTATTAACTTAAGTCCATAGTTTATTCAGATTTTTAGTTTTAACCCAATGTCCTTTTTCTGTTTCAGCATTCAATTCATGATATGAAGTTAATTATCTTTTGAGGTTACTATATCGCCAAGTAATGCCATTCAGTAGCTTTGACAATGAAAGATTGATCTCTGTTTTCATGATCAGTGTCTATAGTTTTCTTACGTGTTTGTAGAGGTCTGTAGACTCCATGTCGTTTTGATGTAACTCTTCATGAATTATTTATTTTTACGTCTGTTAGAATTCCACAATCCAGCTTTCAAAGACTATAATCTGCGGCAAAGCCTTGTTTTGTTCCTTAATAGCATTTGCCACATTTATAGTTTTCTGATTTTTGGGGTGTTTATTTCCTACAAAAGAATGCAAATCCCATGAAGATAAAAACTATTCCCTTTTTTGTTCGTTGTATCCCCATTGCCTAGCATAGTACCAGGTTCATAGTAGCTGCTCAGACATGTTGGGTGACTGAATGATGGCTGAATCTAATAATGACCAAAGCTAGTAGCCTATATTACAGTTTTTGCCATGTTGAAGTTCACATTTTTTCCTTATGCAACTGATAATTTAACAACACTTAAAACTTACATCATTTGGTTGTATATGGGAATATATCAGACATTTAAGAGAGTGGAGAAACCAATCATTTAGAGGCCTAGCCATTTCATTCGAAAAATAGGATTGACCTGAATTTTGTATTTTTTTCTTGAGCAAAATTAGCCTTCCTTTGTTAAAGTTGTTAAATTATTTGCTGTTAATATAACACATGAAAAGTATTCAAATTATACTAATGATATGCTCATGTACTCATGGAACTGATTTGAAATTAGGTTTTATTTGGCTTATCAAAAATTTAAGATGCTAGGCTGGGCACGGTGGCTCACACCTGTAATTCCAGCACTTTGGGAGGCCGAGGTGGGTGGATCATCTGAGGTCAGGAGTTCAAGACCAGCCTGGGCAACATGGTGAAACCCCGTCTCTAAAAAAAAAAAAAAAAAATACATATATATATATGTATGTATGTATGTAGGGGTGTGTGTGTGTATATATACTGAAGATACTATGCTCTGTAATGAAAATGAATTGTGCCAGTACATGAAGCAGATTGGGTTAATGACATCAATCCTAACCTTGGATAAATTCTTATAGTTTAATAAAGGAATGTTTGGCCAGGCATGGTGGCTCACGCCTGTAATCCCAGCACTTTGGGAGGCTGAGATGGGTAGATCATCTGAGGTCAGGAGTTTGAGACCAGCCAGGCCAACGTGGCAAAACCCCATCTGTACTAAAAATACAAAAATTAGCTGGGGATGGTTGTGTGTGCCTGTAATCCTAGCTACTAGGGAGGGTGAGGCAGGAGAATAGCTTGAATCTGGAAGGTGGAGGTTGCAGTGAGCCAAGATCTCCCCACTGCACTCCAGCTTGGGCCTCAGAGTGAGACTCTCTCTTACAGTTGTGTATTTCAACATTCTTTTATTTACTTATTTATTTATTTATGAGACAGCGTCTCAAATTTTTTTTGAGACGCTGTCTCATAAATAAATAAAAGAATGTTGAAATACACAGCTGTAAGTTTCCTTGAGAAGTCTCTTTTGTTATGACGTCTGGCTATTGTCTTGAGATGCATAGGCACTTTTAGTAACGTCCCTCAGTGGTTTACGGTAGAAAATTTTATGTATGTATGTTACCAGTTATAAATTAGGAGATGTAATGGCAGAGAGAAGCACATACTTAGCCTGCTACTGCTTTTTCCCCTTTATATTGCCTTTTTTTTTCTCACATCAATTCTGATCAAATTGCAATATGTTAGATAAGGAAAAGATATCTTACTGTCAAAGACCAGCAGCACTGACCAGTTGTTTTTCTTTTGAGACAGGATCTGACTCTGTCACTCAGGCTCTAGTGCAGTGGTGCCATCTTAGCTCACTGCACTCTCTGCCTCCCAGGCTCAAGTGAGCCTCCCAAGTAGCCTGGACTACAGGCTAATTGTTGTATTGTTTTGTAGAGATGGGGTTTAACCATGTTGCCCAGCCTGGTCTCAAACTCTTGAGCTGGGGAGATCCTCCTGCCTCAGCCTCCCAAAATGCTGGGATTATAGGTGAGAGCCACCACACCCGGCCAGTACTAAACATTTTATATTGGCTAGATCGGTGGTTTTTAAACTTTTTTTCCCCAAGACCTCTTTCTGCTCTTTCAAATTTTTGAGGATCTTAAAGAACTCTGTTAATGTAGTTGTTGTTGTTCTTCCTCCTCTTTGTCTTCTTCCTCCTACTCTTCTTCCTCCTCCCCTTCCTCTTCCTCCTCTTCCTTCTACTCCTCCTCCTCTTGTTCTTTTCTTCTTCCTCCTCCTCTTCCTTTCCCCTTCCTTCTCCCTTCCTCTGCCTTCCCCTTTTCTCTTCCTCCTTGCCCCTTCTCCTTGGATGCAGTGACTGTTCACAGGGGCAGTCATGGCCTACTGCAGCCTTGTCTTAAGCTCTCCTCCTGCCTCAGCCTCCCTAGTAGCTGGGACTATAGGCACATGCCACTGTGCCTGGCATTTGTTTATGTAGTTTATATCAACATTTACTGTACTGAAAACAGAAAATTTAAAAATATTTAATAGATTAAAAAATAATAGGGCTGAGTGCGGTGGCTCATGCTTATAATCCCAGCACTTTGGGAGGCCAAGGCAGGCAGATCACTTGAGGCCAGGAGTTTGAGACCAGCCTAGCCAATATGGTGAAACCCCTTCTCTACTGAAAATACAAAAAAATTAGCTGGGCGTGGTAGCTGGCACCTGTAATACCAGCTACTTGGGAGGCTAAGGCAGGAGAAACGCTTGAACCTGGGAGGTGGAGGTCTCAGTAAGCTGAGATTGTGCCTTTGCATTCCAGCCTGGGTAATGAGCGAAACTCTGTCTTGAATAAATAAATAAATAAATAAAGAATAATAGTAATAAACCTATTGTATGTTAACATATATATATATTTTTTTTTTGACAGTCTTCCTCTGTTTCCCATGCTGGAGTGAGTGCCTCCCGGGTTCAAGCGATTCTCATGCCTCAGCCTCCTGAGTAGCTGGGACCACAGGCACACAGCATCATGCCTGGTTAATTTTTCCTTTTTTTTTTTTTTTAAATGTATCTTTCTTGACGATGCACTGACAATGCCTGGTTAATTTTTTGTCTTTTTAGTAGAGACAGGGTTTTGCTATGTTGGCCAGGCTGATCTCAAACTCCTGGCCTCAAGTGACCTTCCTGCCTTGGCCTCCCAAAGGGCTGGGATTACAGGCATGAGCCACCATGCCCAGCCTTCATGTTAACATCATTTTTGAAATGAAAAATAACTATTTTCCAGAGATTTAGTGAGAGTGGCATTGTTTTACGTATTTGCAATTTCTGTAATACCTGACTTAATAGAAGACAATTGGATTCTCATAGCTGCTCATGCATTCAATCCTGTAATATTACACATCATATAGGCACTGGGAAACTCCATAATACATTGCAAGAGAGTAAGAGTGAAAAAATCAAATAACATCTTTTTTAAAAAATTATTTATTTTCCTCAGAACATGCCACTTTAAATAACATCTTAATCTTATGAAAATGGTTTTGACATCCAGGAGTTTGTGGACCTCCTGAAGGGTCTTGGAAGATCCCAAGGGGTCAGTGAACCACTCTTTGTAAACTGCTGGGTTAGATAGTATCAAGCCAATTGTATCTCCTATTATCATATTGTCAGTTTTTCATATCTTGTTCTGAAGCCTTAAAACTAAACAGTAGAGTTAATGATTAGAGCACTAGAGGACTAGTAGAGATGAACAGTGAATATAGGTTTCATGTTTTAGCAGTGGCTACTAACCTTTGGCAGATTACTCATCTCTTTATGCTTCATTTTTCTTATGTATGAGATAAAGATAATAGACCTATCGTAGAGTTATTGTGAAGTTTAAAGTAGTCAAATATTGCAAAACATTTAGAAGAGTGCCAGGCACATGAGAAGTGCTCAGTAAGTATTTTAATTTAACAAATGTTTATTGAAAATTGCTACTGTGTCAGGTGGTCTGGTAGTGCCTACTCTTAAGAAATTTACAGTTTATCAGGGAAGAAATATACACTACCTAATACTGTATAGTATGATGAATACAGCTGCTTTTAAAAGAGCTAAGGCGGGGTGCGGTAGTTCACACCTGTAATTCCAGTACTTTGGGAGGCCGAGGCAGGCCGATCGCTTGAGGTCAGGAGTTGGAGACCATTGTGGCCAACATGGTGAAACCCTGTCTCTACTAAAAATATAAAAAGTTAGCTGGGCATGATGGTGTAATCCCATCTACTTGGGAGGCTGAGGCAGGAGAATCACTCGAACCCAGGATGTGAAGGTTGCAGTGAACCGAGATCACTCCA
The DNA here is from genome assembly GCA_004027715.1 of Plecturocebus donacophilus. NCBI lineage: Eukaryota > Metazoa > Chordata > Mammalia > Primates > Pitheciidae > Plecturocebus > Plecturocebus donacophilus. The sequence goes on along the minus strand of PVKP010036692.1, from coordinate 8,262 downwards.
TTGCACTCCAGCCTGGGTGACAGAGTGAGACTGCATCTCAAAAAAAAAAAAAAAAAAAAAGTAGAACTTAAAGCTACATAGGAGTAATGCAAGCACTGAGTTTTAGGGAAGGGACATTTACTAATAGTTTAAGCCTATTTCATTGAAATTCTTGAATTGGAGCGTTCCAAAGTTAGAGAAGACTGAGAGATCATCTAATCCATTTGTCTTAGGGTTTTAAACTGGGCTACTCTTTATTTTTCTCTACCTTCATTTTTAGTGGTTAATATAATTACATATTTCATAAATCAAAATTATATAAAAATATATACTATGAGAAAGTTTACTTCTGTTCCTGTGATCCTGTTTTCTACCCTGCTTTTTTGCTTTTTTCTTTTTCTTTTTTTTTTGAGTTAGAGTTTTATCACCCAGGCTGGAGTGCAATGGCACAATATTGGCTCACTGCAACCTCTGTGTCCTGGATTCAAGCGATTCTTCTGCCTCAGCCTCCCAAGTAGCTGGTTTTACAGGCGCCCACCACCACACCCATCTAATTTTTGTATTTTTAGTAGATACTGGGTTTCACCATGTTGGCCAGGTTGGTCTTGAACTCCTGACCTCAGGTGATCCACCTGCTTCAGCCTCCCAAAATTCTGGGATTACAGGTATGAGCCACCCTGCCCAGCCAACCTTGTTTCTTTTTTAGTAATTATATATATTAGTTTCTTCTGTATAGTCCAGGGTTTCTACAAGCAAATATGAATATAATTTTTTTTTTGAAATGGAGTCTCACTGTGTCACCCAGGCTGGAGTGTGATGGCGCAGTATCAGGTCACTGCAACCTCTGTCCTAGGTTCAAGCAATTCTCCTGCCTCAGCCTCCTGAGTAGCTAAGACTACAAGCCCGCATCACCATGCCCGGCTAATTTTTTGTGTTTTTAGTAGAGACCGGGTTTCACTGTGCTGGCCAGGCTGGTCTTTAACTCCTGAGCTCCTGATCCGCCCACATTGGAAGTGCTGGGATTACAGATGTGAGCTACCACGCCCTGCCTGAATATAATTTCTTCTTCTTTTTATTTTTTTTTGAGACAAAGTTTCATTCTTATCACTCAGGCTGGAGTGCAATGGTGCGATCTCGACTCACTGCAACCTCCCCCTCCTGGGATCACCAGATTCTCCTGCCTCAGCCTTCTGAGTACCTGGGATTACAGGCACCCGCTACCATGCCTGGCTAAGTTTTGTATTTTTAGTAGAGACGAGATTTTACCATGTTGGCCAGGCTGGTCTTGAACTCCTGGCCTCAGGTGATCTGTCCACCTCAGCCTCCGAAAGTGCTGGCATTACAGGTGTGAGCCACAACACCAGGCCTTATTCTCTTTCTTATATAAAATGTATCAGATTTTTTTTCACTTAACAACATGTCCTATTAGTACGTATGAAAAGATCTCTAGGATATTAGTACATATTAGTACATAGCTTTCCCATTCTTTTTTCTTTTTTTTTTTTTTTCTAAAATAAATTTTATTTTGGAGTAGTTCCAGATTTACAGAAAAATTGGATAGTATAGTTTTCGTATACCCTACACCTAGTTTTCCTCTGTTAATACCTTTTTTTTTTAAATAGAGTCTTGCACTATCGCCCAGGCTGGAGTACAGTGGCATGATCTTGGCTCACTGCAACCTCCGCCTCCCAGGTTTAAGCGATTCCCTGCCTCCCAAGTACCTGGGATTACAGGTGCCCACCACCATGCTCTGCTAATTTTTATATTTTTAGTAGAGATGAGGTTTCACTATCTTGTCCAGGCTGGTCTTGAACTCCTGACATCGTGATCCACCCACCTTGGCCTCCCAAAGTGCTGGTATTGCAGGGATGAGCCACCGCCCCTAACCTTAACACCTTTCACGTATGGCATATTTTTCACATTAATGAACCAATAGTGATACATTATTATTTATTCCAGGCCATATTTTATTTGTATTTCTTTAGGTGGTGAGTTTTTTTTTTTTTTTTTTTTTTGAGACAAGGTCTCACTCTGTTGTCCAGGATGGAGTGCAGTGGCCAATCTTGGCTCACTGCACAATCACTCCCAGGATCAAGTGATTCTCATGCCTCAGCTTCCTGAATAACTGGAACTACAGGTGCCCACCACCACGCCTGGCTGATTTTTGTATTTTTAGTAGAGATAGGGTTTTGCTATGTTGGTCAGGCTGGTCTCCAACTCCTGACCTCAGGCCATCCACCTACCTGTACCTTTCATTTAATGAATGAGTTAATTAACACTCTTTGAAATGATAAGGCCTGAATCAGTGGCTTATGTCCCTTATCCTAGCACTTTGGGAGGCCGAGGCCGGGCAGATCAGATGAGCTCAGGAATTCGAGATGAGCCTGGGCAACATGGCGAAATGCCATCTTTACCAAAAATAGAAAAATAGCTGGGCTTGGTGGCGCATGCCTATGGTCCCACACCACTGCACTCCAGCCTGGGTGACAGAGTAAGACCCCGGCTCAAAAAAAAAAAAAAAAGAAAAATTAAAATGTTAGCAGAAAAAAATAACAGATGGAAGAAAGTTGAGAAAAATCTTATGAGAATTAAAACAGAAGCGTAAGAAAATGGAAGAGACCAGATGAAATAAAATCAGAAAGTCTAATAAAATGTCCAAACAAGGTGAGGTGGTGCACGCCTGTAATTCCAGAGTCAGGAGGCTGAGGTATGAGAATCACTTGAGGCCAGGAGTTGAAAACCAGCCTGGTAACACAGCAAGATCTCGTTGCTAAAAAAATTTTTTTTTATCAGCCAGGGGCTATGATGCATGCCTCTAATCCCAAATATTCCAGAGGCTGAGGTGGGAGGATCACTTGAACCCAGGAGCTCAGGTTGCAGTGAGCTATAATGGCACCCCTGTATTGAAGTCTTGGTGAGAGCAAGACCCCATCTTTTTTTTTTTTTTTTTTTTGAGAGGGGGTCTCACCCTGTTGCCTAGGCTGAAGTGCAATGGCACGATCTTGGCTCACTGCAACCTCTGCCTCCTGGGTTCAAATAATTCTCCTGCTTCAGCTTCCTGAGTAGCTGGGATTACAGGTGAGCGACACCATTCCCAGCTAATTTTGTGTGTCTTTTAGTAGAGATGAGGTTTCACCGTGTTTCCCAGGTGGTCTTGAACTCCTGATCTCAGTCGATCCACTTGGCCTCCCAAAGTGCTAAAATTACAGGCGTGAGCCACCCATACCTGACCTAGTGCTCAACTCTTAAATAGAACTAAATAGCCAAGAAACATTAGTTTTTTGAAGACCACATCAAACAGGAAATAGAGATCTACCAGCCTCGGTCTTCCAAAGTACTGGGATTACAGGCGTGAGCCACTGCACCTGGCCAACAATTTTTTAAGCTCTTGTGTTGGTTTGTGGGTCTTTACTGCAGAATGATCTTGCTGAGTTCTTTTTTGGGAGTCTCTGATGTTAGGTCTTTAAGTGTTTGTGCTGGTCAGATTCCCTAACGAAGAATTACTCATTGCCCTGCTGGAGAGAATCTTGGTTGTCAGTGTTCTTGGAGCTGAATGGAGAGAGGGTTTGAAGTCGTAACATAGAGTAAGTAGATTTGGTCTCCTTGTTAATATTGTTTGTACTCTGTCCCTCAGTTGTACCTTGTAATCCCTAGTCCAGAAACCCTGTTTTTCTTTCTGAGCAGCATTCTGATGAGATGGAGAAGGGACCCAGCTGTGCTGAACAGAAGAGAGGATAGAAGAGAGTGTTAATCTACTTGTTAAATGGACTTTTATCCCTTCCTTCTGTTTTTAGCTCCGTCTTCACCTTTTTTTCTAGATGTACTTGGCCCAGACAATTCCTAAGCCAGTGGGGGTTCTGTGGTCCAAATCAGCTTTCTCAGTTTGCCCCCTTGTCGGTTTAAAATTGATCATTATTGAGACTGTTAGGTCACTACTTTTCCATTTGCTTTCTGCCTTCTAACTTGGATGATTTAGATTTTCTTAGAACCAACGCTTAATACTTGTGTAGGGTTTTTAGATTTTTTATTTTTTTGAGACAGGGTCTCTCTGTGTTGCCCAGGCTGGAGTGGAGTCTATTCACAGGTGTGATTATAGCACACTATAGCTAGTCCTGAACTCCTGAGTTCAAGTGATCCTCCTGCCTTGGCCTCCTGAGTGGTTGGGACTAGGCTCTCTTCTTTTTTAAAAGTACATTTTGGCTGGGGGGCATGGTGGCTCACACCTGTAATCCCAGCACTTTGGGAGACTGAGGCAGGATTGCTCGAGGCCAGGAGTTCAAGACGAGCCTGGGCAACATAGTGAGACCCTATCTTTCCAAAAAATAAAAAAAATTAGTATGGTGGCACATGCCTATAGTCCCAGCTGCTTGGGAGGCTGGCTTGAGCCTAGGAGGTCAAGGATGCTGGGTCTTAATTGTGTCACCTCATTCTAGCCTGGGCAACAGAGCAAGACCCTGTCTCAAAAAAAAAAGTACATTTCATAAAATTAAAACCAACTTAGTTACCGCATATTCATAGTAACATTCACAGTAGCCAAAAGGTAGAGGCTAATGAGTATCCATCCATAGATAAATGAATAAATAAAAGTTGACACATATATGCAATGGAATATTAGCCTTAAAAAGGAAAGAAATTGCTGGGCAGATTGATCACCTTGAGTTAGGAGTTTGAGACCAGACTGGCCAACGTGGTGAAACTCCGTCTCAACTAAAACCAGAAATTAGCCGGGCAGTTGGTGCATGCCTGTAATCCCAGCTACTAGGGGGGCTGAGGCAGGAGGATCACTTGAACCTGGGAGGTGAAGATTGCAGTGAAATTGTGCCATTGTACTTTAGTCTGGACAACAGAGAGAGACTCAATCTCAAAAAAAAAAAAAAAAAAAAGAGGAAATCTTGGCCTGGTGCCGGGGCTCATGCCTGTCATCTCAACAGTCTGGAAGGCCAAGGTATGAGGATCGCTTGAGGCCGGGAGTTTGAGACCAGCTTGGCCAACATGGAGAAACCCCACCTCTACTAAAAATAAAAAAATTAGCTGGTTGTGGTGGCACGTGTCTGTAATCCCAGCTGTTCTGGAGACTGAGGCATGAGAATCATTTGAACCTAGGAGGCAGAGATTGCAGTGAGCTGACATCATGACACTGCACTCCAACCTGGGCAACAGAGCACAACTCTGTCTCAAAAAAAAAAGGGAAGGAAATCTGACACATGCTACAATGTGGATGAAACTTGACGACTTTATGCTAAGTGAAATAAGGCAGTCACAAAAGGATAAATATTTTACGATTTTTAAAATTAATAAGTACTAAATAAACCTCGTTGTTATTCTGTCCATTGTGAGATTGAATAAAACCCTGCCAAAACATCTCAACAGACTTCTATTTTGAGATGAAATCCAGTCTCTTGTCTGAGTTTAAGCCTTTCATAGTCTGGCTTCTACCTTCTGATCTCTCTTTCTTCTCACTTATCTCCCTTCCTGTCTCACTTATTTCTAACACTCATCTTTACCTGTTAAAGGCAGAGTTTTTTTTAAACTTATTTTTTTTTAATTCTTTTTTTTAATAGTTAAGAGATTTTATTCTAATAGTTATAATTGCAGTGCTTGTTTGTCGAAATGAAAACTGAAAACAAGTATACAAAACAGTTGATTACTAATCGTGTATTGAAAGCAATAAGAGGTTCCATGACACCAAATAGACCAGTTCTGAGGTTTCCCCAAGGTAAATTTAACAGCTCCAGCTTCTTCAGTGTTTATCAAAATACAGAATAAAAAAGTAGAGGTTGTCTTTTTCAATGGCAAATCGGACCCTTGCAGGCTGAGGGAAGGAAAGCTACGTCACACACAGAGGTGGGGTGCTCCCGAGGGGCTGTGGGTCTAGGCGGACCGCCTGCCCAGCTTGCACGTGCTCCTGCTGGTGAGGCCCCAGACATCCTGCCGAAGTGTCTGAGCGAGCACAAGTACTGGGGACGACAGGACTCACTCTGGCCACATGCTGACTGAGGGACAGGTGGGGCCCTGTCTCCTATAGGCTGCCTGAAGGTGGGTGGGGTGACCTGTGGGAGAGTGGGGCGACTGTGGGCTCCCTGCCTGGCCCCTGGGAACGATGGGGGCACAGGGACAAGCACATGGCTATGTGACCCAAGGTCACATAGGTGACCCAAGGACAAGCAAGTTGCAGGGAGGGGATCTCTATTGTGACCATGCAGAATTGATTGCAGTCTGCCGGGCTGGCAACTGGCATCCAGGCCATAACTGCAAATCTGTGCTAGGCAATGTCTCCCTTCTGTGTGTTCAAGTGTTCTCGACTTGGATTTTTAACTATTTAAAAAAATGCACTGAGTTTGGATTAAAACCAACCACCAAAATGGATTTCAACACAGCTCTAAAGCCAAGAGCGTGCCCAGCTCTCCCAACACAGTGACTCCTGGAGGCCAGGCGCCCACAGGCCTACATCCCCTCTCAGCACTGAACAGTGAGTTGATTTTTCTTTTTACAATAAAAAAAGTTGAGTAATATTGCACAGGAGTACCAGAAACTGCCTCATTGGAAACAAAAACTATTTACATTAAATAAAAATCCTGGCCACAGGCTGCGTCTGCCACATTTACAGCACAGTGTGATGCACACGGTGACCAAACTATGGAGGCAGCTTCTGGCACTCACACCATGAGCCGCACGTTTGCCACATGAGAGTAAAGCAGAGGGTGAAAGGAGTGAGAGGGAGGGGGGTCGCATTCACTTCTGGTTCCGGAGCTGACTGGACAGCCAGTCCAGTCCTTCATAGAGCCTGTCGCCTCTGGTGTCGCAGGTGGCCTGAACGTACCAGTTCCTGTGGCATAGGGAGTGCAGCCCCAGCTTGTCTGTGATCTCGGCCATATTCATGGCATTGGGGAGGTCCTGCTTGTTGGCGAACACCAGGAGAACAGCATCCCGGAGCTTGTCCTCAGCCAGCATCATGAACTCCTCACGGGCCTCGTTCATGCTCTCTCTGTCGTTGCTGTCCACCACGAAGATCAGGCCTTGGGTGTTCTGGAAGTAGTGGCGCCACAGAGGACGTATCTTGTCCTGGCCACCCACATCCCACACAGTGAAGCTGATGTTCTTGTACTCCATGGTTTCTATATTGAAGGCTGTGGTGGGAATGGTGGTCACGATCTTGCCCAGCTTAAGCTAGTACAGGATCGTGGTCTTCCCCGCAGCATCCAGGTCCACCATGAGGGTGCACATTTCCTTTTTTGCCAGAAAGGCCTTTGAAGAGGTTGGCGAAGATGTTCTCCATGCTTGTGGACAGGTGGAAGGACACTGGCCAGGGACACCTCAGCGGCTGCTGTTCCTAGCCACACGTTAAATTCGCTCCCACCTATTTTTTTAAATTCTTGTTTAAAATGTTATAATTAGAGACAAGATATGTTGCCCAGGCTGACCTTGAACTCCTGAGCTCAATTGATCCTCCTGCCTCAACCTCCTGAATGGCTGGGACTACAGGCATATGTCACCACACCCTGCCAGTTGGTTTTTTTCTTAGGGTTAGGGTCTTGCTCTGTTGCCCAGGTTGGAGTGTAGTGGTGTGATCATAGCTCACTGTATCCTCAGGTTCCTTCCTGGGCTTAAGCATTCTTCCTGGCTTAGCCTCCTGAGTAGCTAGGACTACAGGCACATACCACCACATCTGACTGACTTTTAAGTTTTTTCATAGAGATAGCTCTTGCTTTATTGACCAGGATGGTCTCAAACCCTTGCCCTCGAGTGATCCTCTGGCCTTGGCCTCCCAAAAGACTGAGATTACAGTTACGAGCCACTGACCCCAGCCTAGTTTGGTTTATTAAATTGTCATTAAGGTGTATACTGTACAGAACATGTCTCTTGCTTTTTATTTTTATTTCAGTAGATTTAGGGGAACAGGTAGTGGGTGTTTGGTTGCATGGAAGAGTTCTTTAGTAGTGATTTACGAGATTTTTGGTGCACCCATCACCTGAGGAGTGTACTCTGTACCCAGTGTTTATGTAGTCTTTTTTTTTTGAGATGGAGTCTTGCTCTGTCTCCCAGGCTGGAGTGCAGTGGCGCAATCTTGGCTTACTGCAACCTCTGCCTCCTTCTGGGTTCAAGCAATTCTCATCCCTAAGCCTTCTGAGTAGCTGAAATTACAGGCTCGAGCTACCACGCCCAGCTAATTTTTGTATTTATAGTAGAAATGGGATTTTACCATGTTGGTCAGGCTGGTCTTGAACTCCTGACGTCGTGATACACCCACCTTGGCCTCCCAAAGTGCTGGAATTACAGGCATGA
>PVKP010036691.1:0-22252 GCA_004027715.1 Plecturocebus donacophilus | reverse complement strand
GTCCCATATTTCTTGGAGACTTTGTTCATTCCCTTTTCCCCTTTTTTCTGTCATCTTGCCTTCTCGTTTTATTTCATTGAGTTGATCTTCGACCTCTGATATCCTTTCTTCTGCTTGGTCAATTCGGCTGTTGAAACTTGTGCATGCTTCGCGAAGTTCTCGTGTTGTGTTTTTCAGCTCCATCAATTCACTTATATTCCTAAGTTGTCCATTCTCATTAGCATTTTGTTAAATCTTCTTTCAACGTTCTTAGTTTCTTTGCATTGGGTTAGAACATGTTCTTTTAGCTCACAGAAGATTCTTAATATCCACCTTCTGAAGCCTGATTCTGTGAGTTCATCACACTCATCCTCCATCAAGCCTTGTTCTCTTGCTGATGAGGAGCTGCGATCCCCTGTAGGAGGAGAGGCATTCTGAGTTCGGGTGTTCTCAGGCTTTTTGCACTGGTTTCTTCCCATTTTTGTGGATTTATCCACCTGTCGTCTTTGTAATTGCTGACTTTCAGATTGGGTCTCTGAGTGGACGTCCGGCTTGTTGGTGATGAAGTTTTTTCTGTTTCTTAGTTTTCCTTCGGGGGGCGCACCTTCCCCACAGAGCTGGGCCTTCCCGGGTTCAGCTGTTCTTGTTCTTGGTCCTCAGCGCTTCCAATTGCTGTTCTCCTTGTGGGGATGGGACCAGCCGAGCCCGACTAAAAGGGCACCCAGTCCCGTAAACTCCGCACTGAGAAGCGCCGCACTGGGGCGCCGGCAAAACAGCCGCGCCAGCCAAAAGAGTCGTGCTGGCGACCTGTGTGGCCCCTCTGCCAGGAATCTCCCGGTCTGTGGGCAACAAAAATTCATCTGAAATTGCGGCGTCCACTCGCTCTCTGCGCTTTCACTGGGAGCTACAATCCTGAGCTGCTGCTACGTGGCCATCTTGGATCTCTCTTGGGATTGAACTTTTATCAAGAACAGGCTCTGTGCTCAGTAGTGAACTTGGGGAGAAAGGTATATTAGGAAGCCTTCATGGAGGAGGTGACTTTGCACTGGCATGGTTTTTTTGTTTGTTTGTTTTGTTTTGTTTGAGATGAAGTCTTGCTCTGTTGTTCAGTCTGGAGTGCAGTGGCACCATCTTGGCTCACTGCAATCTCCACTTCCTGGTTTGAGCGATTCTCCTGCCTCAGCCTCCTGAGTAGCTGGGACTACAGACATATGCCACCACGCCTGGCTATTTTTTGGATTTTAGTAGAGACAGGGTTTCACCATGTTGACCAGGCTGGTCCCGAACTCCTGGCCTCAAGTGATCCACCCGCTTTGGCTTCTCAAAGTGCTGGGATTATAGGTGTGAGCCACTATGCCCAACCTGCACTGGTTTTTAAGCCAAGGAGGCAGAGAAAGTTATTGCAAGCAGAGGCAAGAATATATATTGGTCTGTGCAAAAGTAATTGCGGTTTTTGCCACTGAATGTAACGGCAAAAATCGCAATTTTGCATCAACCTAATACAAAGCCACAGCACTGGGGAAAGTATGGAACGTTTAAGGAGCTGTTGAGTATTTTGCTGTATAGGAAATGGGGCATCAGATGTCAGCAGAAGCCTGGATGGGAAGGACCTTGAATGCCAGCTAAGGAGCAAGCATGGACTGCAAGGGCAGTGAGGAACCATGAAAGGTTTCTGAGCAAGAGAATGATGTGGTCAGAATCCATTAGAGAAGGAAACATCTTGCATTCATCAAGCCATCTGGAGAGACCTGGGGGTGGCGAACTCTTAGCTGTGCTTCGGTCCATTGGGATTTATTTAGGTCAGAGCTGGGCTCCTGGGACTGGTGGCCTCTTCCAAGATGAACAGTAGGTGGCGCTGCAGCTCTGTGTATACAGCCTCCAGGGCTACCTGCCCTTACCTGAGTGGGTCAGACCCTTGTCCTGCTTGGCTCTGGGCCTTGGACCCATCTCCAGTGATGAGGCTTGGAGGGGTGGGGTGGGGATGGGCTTTGCTCCTACTCCAGAAGCAGGGAAGGCCTTGCCTTACAGAGCCACAGGATGTGTGAGCAGAGAGGGCCTCCAGGGCTCTTCTGGCCCATGTCCTATTTCATGTGTGGGTAAACTGAGGCACCCAAGGAAGAGTGGCTTGCTTGAGTCACTGAATGGGTGGTCCGGGGTGGTTCCAGTGCCTGATGTGGGAGGTCATCCCGTCCCTTCCCCCTCCTGTGTCCCTCCCGTTTGCCTCCTCTTGCCCTTCCCATTGGCCCCTCCCCTCTCGGTTCCCACCATCTACCTGGCTTGGGCCACTGTCCCAGCCTCCTCACAGATGGCTGTGCTGTCTTTTCCATGTCTCTCCCCACCCCATCCATCCCCCACCCAGCCAGGGATTTCCCTCACACACAGGTCCAATGGTCACCCTCTCCGATGAAACCCTTCCCTGCCCCCTTCACTCCCAAAGGCTGCTTTGCCTGCTTAGCAGTTGTGGATCTGCTCTGGGCCCCCAGGCCCCTGCTCACCCTGGCCCTGATGCACTCTTACCCTCTGTGACTTAGTGGGGGCCTCCAAGGTGTGGGGGCTTAGGTCCCCCTTCTGGGCTGCGATAGCTGTGACCACACTGTGTGACTGAGGGTCCCTGTACCCATCTCCTCTGCTGAATCTCTCAGGGCACCTCCAGGGTGGTGACCCCGGCACCTGATTCACATTGCTCCTGTGGCTCGGGGCTTGGCCCTGATTGGAGCTTTGTGCTGTCTGTTGGATGAATGACTGAATGACAGGTGCACTCTGGGAGGATCCTTACCAGATCACAGTACACCATCACAGGCCAGGCAATGTCTCACAATCCTGACAACAGCTTGGTGAGGTCACATTGGAATTATTATCTCTTTCTTAAAGAAGAGGAGACTGAAGCACAGAAAGGAGAGGTGACTTGCTTAAGGTCACACAGCAAGTGAGTGACTAGAACCAGGCTCATCTGGCTGCCTGGCACAGCAATGCCTCAGGCAGCTAGAGGGATGTGCTCAGCATGGTGGGGCCGCTCCTGGGAGCTACAAAGCAGCAGGCACCACATCTCCCAGAGAGTCTGAGCGAAGCTAACGTGGAGCAATTGGGAGGCCACTCAGGTACCTGGGCTCTCAAGAAGTCAGGTTCCCCCCTGTTTTAGAGCATGGGGAGCCTCTAGTTGTTCCAAGTCAGGCAGGGACCTGGGCAGACCTGAGTACCAGGAGCACTTCTGTGGCTGCTGTGAGGCAGAGACCAGCAGCTGGAGGCCCTCGAAGAGGCTGACCGGGTGATCCAGGGAGTGGTGAGGCCCAGTGGGGCAAGCAGCACATGGTCTGGGATCAGGCCCCGCCAAAATATTAACACCAAGGCCTTCCAAGGAGCCCTGTGGTCAGCAGCCTGGGTGCCTGGAAGCAAGAAGTAAGCAGTGATGGGCTGCCCATGAAGCTAGGTGGGCAGGGTGTGGTAACCAGCTGGGGGCGCTGGCTCACACCTGTAATCTCAGCACTTTGGGAGGCTGAGGTGGGCGGGTTGTTTGAGCTCAGGAGTTGGAGACCAGCCTGGCCAACATGGCAAAACCCCACCTCTTCTAAAAATACAAAGTTTACCTGGGAGTGGTGGCGCACACCTGTAGTCCCAGGGACTGAGGTGGGAGGATTGCTTGAGCCTGGCAGGTCGAGGCTGCAGTGAGCCGAGATTGCATGACTACATTCCACCTTGGGTGACAGAGTAAGACTCTGTCTCAGAAAAAACAAAACAAAACAAACACCATGGTAACGAACTGCAAATATTTGTTACAGAAAAGCCCGGAAGCAGGGAAGGGCAAAAGCAGGGGCCAGCAGAGTGGGCTGAGGCTTCTTGGTCACTGCACCAATGATAGGAGTGTCCTCAACTTGCTGCACGACCTTGGTCTTATCCCTATTCCTCTCCAGGCACTAATAAGGGAAATTTTAGCCTGAAGTCCCCCAAGGGGCCTCTGCATCTGGATGCCCAGTCTTGATGCTATGTAGAAGTCAGAGGTAGAAAGGCCCTTTGTGTCTGAGGCTCAGAGAGGGGTTGGGCCTGCCCACATCCCACAACAAACACAGGCCCAGAACCAAGAATCCCGATTCTCAGTCTGACTTGGTTACAGCACAAAGCACCCTCCCTCCTGTTCTTCCAAGACGAGGGCTCACTCCCTTTAAGGATCCCTTTGGTGGTCATTTGGTGCAGCCTCTGGCTGGGCAGCTGCAGCTTCGTCTTTTTTTTTTTTGAGACAGAGCCTTGCTCTGTCACCCAGGCTGGAGTGCAGTGGCGTGATCTTGACCCACGGCAATCTTTGCCTCCTGGGTTCAAGCAATTCTCCTGCCTCAGCCTCCCGAGTAGCTGGGATTATAGCACCCACCATCACAGCTGGCTAATTTTTGTATTTTCAGTAGCGAGAGCGTTTCACCATGTTGACCAGACTGGTCTTAAACTCCTCACTTCACGTGATCCACCTGCCTTGGCCTCCCAACGTGCTGGAATTATAGGTGTGAGCCTTCAGGCCTGGCCTGAAGCTTCATCTTTATTCCCAGGAGGGAGCGCTCAGGATGCCTTCCTGGTGAGCATGCTGAAGAACTTCCTTGAGTCTACCCTGTGCCCTAGCTGCAGCCATCCTTCTTGGGGGTGTGCTTGGTGGCAGGACGTTGTTGGGAGTTGCTGGGGAGTGTCTACTTGGTGCTGATGCCCAGTGCAGCCTGATGCCCGCCTGCCTATCAACCACCCCTGCCAGCATCGTGTCACTTGGGAAGGTCAGCCTCTTGCTGGGAGGCTACCTTTTGGGGGTCCCTTGGGGTCCTGGTCAGGGCTTTTCCTTGGCTCAGCCAAAGGGTCCAGCAAAGGTTTACTTCTGGAGTTTAAACCTTTCCCCGGGTCATCAGTCTCAGGGCAGGGTGCCTCTTCCAAACACCACCCAGTTCTTAACAGCTGGGCCTCTGGCACTGGTCCCCAGCTGTGGGCTGCAGTGAGAGTCCCTGCTGGTTTCCTGGTGGGAAAAGTCAGATTGGCCCCTGGGATGATGCCACCAACTCACGCTGGGGGACATAAGGGGTAAAGCATCAACCCAGCTTAAGGAGGGAAGTCAGGCAAGTCTTCGCATGCCCCAGAGCGTCTCCTGCTGTCTCCTGCTGCCTCATCCCTGAAACTCCCACTCCCTGCCCGGGGAGGTGTGTGGAGGGTGCTGCTCACGAGAGGAGACATGCTTTTACCGAGCCCCTACTCAGTGTAAAAGCCTCCTCCACGAGTCCTCACAGCTGCCCCATGAGGTGTAGGTGTTACCATCCCCATCTACCAGCTGAGATCCCGAATTGCCAAGCCACTAAAAGTGGAGTCAGCCCTTGAATGTCTTTCAGAATCCAGTTCCACACCTTTTCCGAAGCTGTCCTTATTCATGAGTAAGGAAGAAATATTCGTTCAGTGTTTTTTTTTCTTAAAGTGATTCTAACTGGAGGAATAACTAGCACATAGTAGGGGCTCAATAAATACTTGCTTAATAACTGAGTGAGCAAATGGACTAGTTCCTAGGGCTGAAGCTGCTCAGACGACCTGCCCTTCTTGGCACTCAGCGCCAGCCCTGTTGGAAACCACAGTGTGGAGGGAGCTGCTGACTCGAGGGGAGGCTCTGCTGGGGACCTGTGGGCAGAGCATGCTTGTCCCCACCACCGATGAGATGTGGGCGAGGCAAAGCTGAGGAGCAGGAAGACAACCAGGAATTTGGGTGGGGCCGAATTAGTTAGCAGAGGGTGTCCCCTCTGCGGGTTCCTGTCATATCTCTGTGCTCCCTGCCCTGCTGGGATGTAGCCCTGGGAGCCCCCTTCTCCTACAGACTCAGCCTCCTCCAGGAAGCTTCCTTGCACCAGGGCCTGGATTGGGCCTCGCTCTGGGCTCCCCAGCCCTTGTGAATTGTTGTGACATAAGTTCCGTGTTGTCATCGACTAGTTATGTGGTTGTTTCCCCATCAGACCAGGAGTTCTTGAAGGCAGGGGGTTGTTTGATTCCTGAGTCTGTAGCTCCCATGGCAGGGCCAGAAGGAAAGGTTGTTGAATGAATGAATGAAAGAGTAAATGAATGCATGAATAAAACAAGCACTGCAAATATCCTTAGCCTGCAAGCCTCGGGCTTTAGTTCTGCCACCAGCTGGCTGAGTGACATTGGCAAAGCCCTATTCCACTCTGGTTTCAAATGCCCCATCTGTACTCTGTGGTCATGGGACCCTCCTGTGGTCATGAGAAACAGGGAACGAGGGTGGGGCTAAGTACACATTGGCAGATGCTCGGCTTGAAGCTGCCTCCCTGTGCCTGTCCCCTCAGCCTGAGCCCTGCCTACTGAGGGTGGAGGAAGGGCCTGTCAAATTGCATTCACTTCATGCTGCGTCACATTGCCTCATCTCAGAAACGCTCCATCTTAGCTCTCATCTCTCTGCCCCAAGCAAGCCAGCTTGGCCAGCAGACCCGCTGACATCAGCCAGGGCTTGCTGGGGGCCGGGGTGGGGGGCGGGCAGTCCCTGCAATCAACCCACAGGGTCAGAACGCATCTACAATGCTCTGCAGGTTTCCAAGTGTGTGCCACACCCAGCCCAGCCACCCCATACCCCAGAGGACCGGCCTCGCCATCGTCATTCTGTCACTGAGGAAAGCGAGACCCCCAGAGGGAGGGGCTGGAATGACCCTGCATGCCCAGTGACCGGTGCCACATCTGGGAATCTGGAATCAAGTCTTAACCTCCAAACTGGTTTATTTTAATCCCTAGTGTCACCTCGAGGTGTGAATTTGGGCAAGTGGGTGACTTCCTCTGGGCCTGTTTCCTGTCTGTCTCAGGGGGATAGCTGTTGCCCAGTACTCCTGAAGGTGTCTGCAGAGGTGGAGGGGCTGCTGGGTTCTGTGGGCAAAGCGCCGCTGAGGACCAGGCCCCGGCTCTGCTCTCTCTGGCCTTAGCTCTGTCTGTAGCATGAGGGGCCTGGCTGTCCCTTGTTCCTTCCCGCTTCCTCCTCACTCTTGCTCCATCAGCCTCACAGTGAAGGTGGTGGTGAGAGGAGCATTCTGTGTACTGGCTGTTTCTCAGGCCTGGGTTGGGCTATGGGCATCACAAAAGGGCCCAGTCCCCACCCTTAGGGAACCCATGAATGTACAGGGGAGAATGCATCTATTTGTCAGTTCATCCATCCACCCATCAGTCATCCATCCATCCATCCCTCCATCCATCCATTCATCATCCAATCATCCATCTGTCCATCCCCACATCCCCCTACTTTCTGTCCTCCTTCCATCCACCCCCCACTATCCATTCATTCATCTGTCCACACCGCCTATCCGGCCAGTAAACATCTGCACAGCGTAGTCTCTGCCCCAGGCCTAGGCTATGAGGAACCGTAGAGCAGCTTCCCACAGGGTCCTTCTTCAAAGACACAATCTGTCTCCAAGCTGCCCTCTCAGCTCAGTCTCCAACTTGGGCACTTCTTCCCAGGTCCAAATCTTCCATCTCACAGATGTCCTGACCTTGCCTTTTGGGTGCCCCACAGGCTTCTCAAACTAGAACACTTGATCTGTCCCCCAAGCTACCCCCCTACTTGCTTCTCTCTCAGGTTTCCCCAGGTCAATAAATGACCCCATGATCCATCCAGGGCTTCAAATCTAGATATCTTCCCAGATCCTCTTTCCCCTCACTCTCCCTTGACACCCAAACAAGCGAGCAGTAAAATCTTAGGATACTGCTTGCATATAAGCTGCTGTTGCCAATTCTCCCATCTCCACCTTTGCCACGTCATGGAAGCACAGTGACGCTGGACCGTGACTGTCTCCTCTCACCCCTCCTCCGCAGTGGCAGCGAGACCTTTGCAAACGTAGACCCAACCCCGTCTCTCTCTGCTTAAAACTTTGTCAGACTCCCATTGCCTTGAGGCTCAAGCCACGTTCCGTGGGGCAGTGTCCAGCAGTGCCCACCTCCTTGGCCTCATCTCGTGCCCCCACTGGGCTTTACAGCCGGCCTTCTTTCAGCTCCTCAAACTCCTGCTTCAAAGCATTTACCTGTCTCTGGAAGAATATGTCCTTCTGCCCCTCCGTCTGCTCCTCATGGTGGCCATCACTGGCCAGTGTCTTCCTTCCCATCAGCTCTCAGTTTGAACAGCACCTTCCTGGGGTTGTTCTCACCTGACCCTGAGTCTAGTAGGTTCTCCTATGTCCCTTCTGACTACCTTCCTCCCTCCTTTAAGGTCATCGTAGGCTGGGTGAGGTGGCTCACTCCTGTAATCCCAGCACTTTGGGAGGCCAAGGTGGGCGGATCATGAGGTCAGGAGTTCGAGACCAGCCTGGCCAATGCGGTGAAACCCTGTCTCTACTAAAAGTACAAAACTTAGCCGGGCATTGTGGTGGGTCCCTGTGATCCCAGCTACTTAGGAGACTGAGGCAGGAGAATCGCTTGAACCTGGGAGGCAGAGGTTGCTGTGAGCTGAGATCGCAGCACTGCACTCCAGCCTGGGACAGAGCAAGATACTCTCTCTCACACACACACACACACACACCTTTCTAGTGTCTCCATTTCCTGCCTGTCTTCTTTCTGTTCACATTTGTTAAGTGCGTACCATATACCTGGCATGGAAATACAGTGATGAAGAAAAATAAGCAGGTCCTGGCCCTCAGGGAGCCTCAGTCCTAATGAGGGAGGCTGATGTTGGCAAAGAAATGCCAAGGAAATAGAGACAAATTGGAATGAGCATTTGCCACTTCTCACATGGCATTGGTTGTGGCTTCCCTGAGAAGCAGCCCTGGCTGCTGACGAGGGGTGCCCCCGAATCATCCCTGCAAAAGGGAGGGAGGAAACAGGAGGCTGTGAGAGTCGTATGACGGCCTCAGCTGGCCCGGGGGAGCTCTGGGCCTGGGATGAGACTCAGCTGCCCCAGTTTGAGGTGAGGGGCTGGGCCTCCCCTTCCTGCAAGCTGGTCAGTCATCGGTGGAGGCTGCCCCTAGAAGAGGGAGTGACCTTGGCCGAGGCAGCTTTCTTCAACAGGGCTGATCTCGCCAAAGTGCTGACAGCTGTGGCCTGTCTTCTTGCACTCTGAGCACTTCATTGCTGAAGAGGGACCTGGAAGGCTAGCATCGCACGTGGGAGGCGCGTGTCCTCACCCAAACATGGCCATATGGGGAAACTGAGGCTCACAGGAGTTCCAGGCTTTCCTGTGGTCGTGTGGCTCACCCATCAGACTTAATTGCCTCTCTGCTTCCAACCTTCTTCTCCTCGTTTGGCACCTGCTTTCCCCCTGGGGAGCCATGGAGGCGGCCGAGCACTGGAGAGGCTGAGGGGTACTCCAGAGAACTCAGTGATCCAGCACGTGGGGGTGGGTGGAGGAGCAGTGAGGCCTGGTTCCTCTGCCAGGTCTGTACTTGGCCTCACCTGGTACTTGGAAGGGCACTGCAGATGCTGCCTCTGGGGACCACACCATTGGCTATAGAGTGTAGGGGCTCCCAGGACTCACTGAATCACAGCCGTCCTCACGACTTGGCCCCTCGTGGGGCATCCCGGGCCCCCGTGCTCTTCAGAGGCACAGCCTGGGTCCTGGCTGAGAGCCGGCAGGTGATGTAAGTGGTGCGATTGAGGGGGAAGACAAGTGAGCAGAGCTGAGCCTGCAGTTCCCAGGACTATAGGTTAGACAGGCTGAACAACAAACAAAACAAAACATCCAGCTCCCCAGCCCTCTGTCTCCATATACCAAGCGCTTCCACAGGTGCGCTACGCACACTGCAGGTGGTTCTCACAACTCTGAGGAGGGACACTTTTTTTTTTTTTTTTTTTTTAGACAGAATCTCACTCTATCGCCCGGGCTGGAGTGTGCAGTGGCACGATCTTGGCTCACTGCAACCTCTGCCTCCCGGGTTCAAGTGATTCTCATGCCTCAGTCTCCTGAGTAGCTGGGATCACAGGTGCCCACCAACATGCCTGGCTAATTTTTGTATTCTTAGTAGAAACGGGGTTTTGCCATGTTGGCCAGGCTGGTCTTGAACTCCTGACCTCAGGTGATCTGCCTGCCTTGGCCTCCCAAAGTGCTGGGATTACAGGTGTCAGCCACCGTGCCTGGCAGGAGGGACAATTTCTTAGCCCATTTTAAAGATGAGGACATGGAGACTTGAAAAGCTCTAGTGACTTTCACAGTGATATCCAGCTGATAAGTGGTGACAGGAGGAACGTAGGAGGGAGAGAATTCAAAGTGGAGGGTGGGAGTGAGGTCGGGGAGAGTGCCTGATTTGAGGTGTGAGCTGCCACTTTTCCAGGGCCCTGGCAACCCTCAGGGACGGTGGAGAGGTTGCCTCTCAGCCCCGTTTCAGCCAGGCCATCTCTGGTCTGTACTTGGAGGTGTTTTGGAATGGGGCGGATTACAGCCGCTTCTGCCGCAGCGCCCTGGGTGAATCCTGTCTGACCTGTCTCCGCCTGGATTCTGCTGAGCCCTGGGTGTTGAGCGAGGAAAGGGGAAGGAGGAGCAGGGCCACCCTCCACCTCCCAGCCACTGGGTCACAACTAATTGCACCACTGGCTACAGAGCAAGGAAGATTCCACCCCGGGGAGTGAGGCTGGGATGCTCATTTCATGTTGTGCTGGGCAGCTTGTGTTCTGCCCTGCCTGGCAGCATGTGGGGAGTCTCCTTACAAGCGATAGGCGACACGCAGAGGGCAATGGTTTCTGACCAAGAAGCCTCTTCTTCCAGAGGTTGGAGTGTGTCAGGAGCCACCTGAGTGTTTTGGGTTGGTGTTTCTGGGGCTGAATTCAGAAGCTGTTTCATCTTGAGTGTACCTAGCGTGTGCCAAGCCCCAAGTAAGGGGTTGTTAGTCTCTGAGTTCATCTGATTTGCACAGCAGCCCAGTGGGAGAGAAAGTATCACTCCCATTGCTCTGATGGGGAGACTGAAGCCAGAGAGGTGAAAGGGCTCACTCAGATTTCCCACTCCCAGCCAGGCTTCCTTCGATGTTTCCCAGGTATTTCCCCAAATGGTAGGACCCGTAACCTACAATCTCTGAACTGGGGAGCAGATAACAGTGGGAAGAAGCCTTTGGTTTCCCTTTTGTGCTTATTAGGGAGAAATGTTGGTTGGACCAACCAACCCTCACTTTCCCCATCCATTAAATGGGTATTAATTTTATATTTATGTTTATTTTTTATTTGTTCATTTTTTAAAGAAAGGGCCTCGCTCTGTTGCCCAGGCTAGAGTGTAGTGACATGATCGTGGCTCACTGCAGCCTCAAACTCCTGGGCTCAAGTGATCCTCTTGCCTCAGCCTCCTGAATAGCTGGGACTACAGGCTTGCAGCTTCGTGCCTATTTCTTTTTCTTTTTTTTTTTTTTTTTAGATAGAAATTTGCTCTGTTACCCAGGCTGCAGTGCAGTGGCATGATCTCAGCTCCCTGCAACCTCCACCTCCTGGATTCAAGCAATTCTCCTGCCTCAGCCTCTAGAGTAGCTAGGACTACAGGCATGTGCCACCATGCCTGGCTATTTTTTTTTTTTTTTTTAATTTTAGTAGAGACAGCGTTTCACCATGTTAGCCAGGGTAGTCTCAATCTCCTAACATCGTGATCTGCCCACCCCAGCCTCCCAAAGTTCTAGGATTACAGGCTTGAGCCACCACAGCCAGCCTCGTGCCTAATTTTTAAAAAGTTTTTTGTAGAGATGGGGGGTCTCACTGTGTTCCCAGGAGACTGGCCTGGGCATTAAAGCCATTAAATGGGTGATAATACTAGGAGTAGTGCTAATCAATGCTGTCTTTTAGGACGCTGCATGGCTCAGATGGCAGGGGCTAGCCCAGGCCCGGGCTCTGGAGCACAAAAGCCCTGCAAAGGTCGGCTGGTATTTCAGGAGGGGTAAAGGAATGGACAGGCAGACCAGTCAATCCTCAGCCTCCCTAACAGCTTTAGGGCCTGTGGCCCTTACTTGTTCCTGATGAGACCCGGGCAGTGCCTGGGCCCCTGCAGGTATGTGGTGTGCACGCTTGCATTCACGCTTGAGTGTCCTGCTTCTACCCCTAGACCAGGGCCCCCTAGAGCCCCCAAGCCATGTCTCCCCTTCAGATTGGACCTCAACCAGTGGGTTCATGGTGCCTGATTGCTTAATGAGCTTGGCTCAGGGTACAAATAATTGCACCATAAGTTATGCAAATCTAATCATAACACCACTGTGCAGGCAACTTGCATTCTCTCAGCTCTCAGGGGCCCTCGTCCTGAGACAAAACTTCCGTGGGAACCACACCGTCCCACATCCTCCTACTTTTCTGAAATTATAACAACAATGTGTACCTTGGTCTCAGCAATCACAGTTACGCAGAGGGCTCGCTGCCCCCATCCCACCCATGTCTTGCAATAGGAATGAGCAAACATTTATGGAGTGCTTACTGTATGCCAGGCACTGTTCAGATCACCTTATTCATATTAATGTGTTCAGTCCTTCCAGTAGCATTATAAGATGGTCCTTATTGGATTCTGTGTTTCATAGATGAGGATACTGAGTCTTATAACTTGCCTAAGGTCACGTAGCTACTAAAGGGAGAAGCCAGGAAATTTTTCAGGGAGGGAAACTGAGGCAGAAAAGGGAGGAAAAAAGACTTGTCCAAAATTGTAGAGTATTTGGGGGTTTACCCAGGTCTCCTTGGACCTCTTTGGCCATCTTCTGGTCCGTGAGGGTCCGACCATCGCCCTGACATGTGGCTATGTGTGTGTTGGGGGTAGGGTGTGGGCTAGGGCCTCCTTCTGGGAAAGTCAGGGGATGTAGCCAAGGCAAAGAGCTATTTTAGGGCCTCCCCTGCCCGCCCTGCTCCCCACACAGCCCCTCTGCTGAGCCAGGCTGCAATGGCCCAGGGCCTGGGCCAAGCGTGGAGAGGTTTGTTCCGTGAGCAGAGGGAAGTCTTGGCTCCAGGACACTTCACACCCAATGAATTACTTCAACGCTAGATTAGACTTGCAGGCTTGTAGCAAAGTGATAATAGGGCCCAATTAAATTAATTTATATGGACTCTATGCTCCAGCCCTTCCCTCAGCCGTGGGGGGGCCAGCCTGACCCACCCACCTTGGTCCCCAGGCCAGGCTCAGCCCCCAGGGACGTTAAGGTGGAGGCTGCACCCTCTTGGTGGGAAAGCCAGTCCCCGGCAGCTGAGGGAAAGACCAAGGCTGTTGTTTTGTTTTTGTTTTCAGTCTGATGTGCAGGCTGGGAGAAAATCACTCTAATTAAATAGACTCAAAGAAGCTGATTCCTGGTGCGAGATGAGATCTGGCAGGTCTAGCAAAGGGCAAGCTTTCCAAGGTTCCAGGGAGGAACCTTGACAAGATTGTTTTGGGTGGTCTTGGCTCGTGGCCAGACCTCAATGCCTCACTCTCCCGGGCAAGGGGACCTGTGGCTCTATGCTGAGTGGACAGATGCAGGGGACAACTCAGCACCTGGGCCACAGGTGGCTCCACTGCAGCTGGCGGTGAGGACATCCTTGAACCCTTCCCAGGCTCAGGATGAAGCCCACCCCCTTAATGCGGCTCACACAGCCCTCACTCGCCTGCCTCTCCGGCTTCATCTCTGGTTCTCTTCCTTCCACCTGACTCCTACCCTACCTTCTAGAGACACGGAGTCCACCTGCAGCTCCCCAGCTGGGTACGGCCTTTGCCTGTGTTGTTCCCCTGCCCAGGACCTCCTCTTCTGCACTTTCCCTAGAGAGCACTCTATCCTCTCCCCACCCCTGCACTTAGCCCTTGGAATGTGGTGGTCTGTCTTGCCAGGAAATGACCAGGAGGGCAGGGGCAGATACCATCAGCACCAGGCCCCAGGGCCGGGCCAGGCCTGGCATGGAGGCGGCATCAGGGGAGGTGAGAAAATTTGAGTGTTGCCGGCAGCTCTCCTGCTGTGACTCTGCTCCAGTCCTTAGCCGGGGCTGGGTCATCGCTCCCCTGCACGGGCCGCCTTAGATGAAGAACCGGTGCCTTGCTGATGACTCAGCTGAGCTACTGGCTTGGGACGAGTTATTTCCTTTCTGTCAGCTTCTGTTGCCCATTCTGCAAAAGGTGAGACACGGTGTCAGGGACCCCCAGGCCCCTTCTGCCTCCGACGCTCAGGGATTCCGCAGCTTCTGTTGTGGAAGTCTTGCCCAACCGAGCAGAGGCCAGTGTGGATGCTGGCTTCTGAGAGCCATGAAGGTCAAGAAGACAGAGGAGGGCGTCAGGGGAGGTCCCAGGCTGAGCAGCGCAGCAGGGCTGGGCCCCATGCCGCCACCATGCACCCGCCTCACTGCGCTGCCCACGTCCGCTGCCGCCAGGACACTCCACTTTGGGATCCTGGCTGCCATCTGTAGGGCTGGCGGCTTCTGCCAGGCCCATGTGGCTCTGGGCCCAGAGAGGCCCCCCGAGGCTGGGGTTAGGAGTTAACCTCTCTCCTCCTCCTTACCCACCCGTTTTTTGACTCTGGATCCAGGGCTTGAACTTGATCCTATGGGGTGTGGGAGCCCGCGCTAAGCAGGAAATGGCCTGATCAGATTGGGGGAGGCTATAAGCCTGTCCCGAGAACCCCCAGCCGAGGCCCCTCGGGCACACCCTTTCCACCCAGGTCAGGCCCATCGCTTCCCTCAGCACGGATGCACCACTTGGTCTCACTCAGACTTTCCAGAAGTCATTGACTCTGCAGAGCGGTGGGGCCAGCCATGGAAAAACCCACCTTCCCTGCCTCTCCCCTCCCCGAAGGCTGCAGGGCTGTTTGGGGGTTGTAAATTTATGGTGGAAGCTGAGGGCCAGCGCCTGCTACAGGCAGCCTTTGAACCTCAGCCCTCCACTCAGCATAGCCCGGCCTTTCCTCCAGCCAGCGCGAGGAGCCGGCCCTTGGCCTGGAAAATAAAAGGCCTCTGTGGGAAGGCAGGAGCCTGAGTAACTCCCCCTGACCCCAGGCTCACCCCTCCAGGGCCCCAGAGGCAGGCCTTGCAAACTCCATGACAGGAATGGCTGACCTGAGGGGGGCCTCATGGCCAGCTCAGGCCCGTAGGTCCCCACAGGCCTCCTCCTCATCTGACTAGCCTTTCTCTCTTTGGTCAGGACATCTAATAGGATGGGGATTTACAGCTTGGATTCCTGTCCTCCCAGCTCTGCCTTCTCCAGGCCTCACTTTCCTCTTTTGTAACAATAGAGGATTAGATACAGTCATCTTTACGTTTTATTAGGGGTCTAACACGACATTGCACTCCACATCCAGCCCCTGAGAAGGTTAACACGGAGGCTGCACTGAGGTCACGTAGCCACTAAAGGGAGAAGCCAGGAAATTTTGCAGGAAGGGAAACTGAGGCACAGAAAGGAGAAAAAGGACTTCTCCAAAATTCTAGAGTATTTGGGGGTTCACCCAGGTCTCCGAGGACCTCTTCAGCCATCTTCTAGGTCCATGAGGGTCTGACTGTCACCTTGGGGCCCTCCTCTGTCCCAAGGCCATGGCAGGAGAGACACCAGGGGTCAGCTGGTGGGTGTGTGTGGGGTAGGGACGCAGGTGGTGGTGACGATGGTGGGAGCAGGGAGGGGCCTGCAGCAGCCCCTGCAGGCAGGAGGCAGGGAAGGCTTCCCAGAGCCAGTGAGAGTTGAGTTGAGGACTGGAATTTTTGATGCATTCTTGTATTGATTAGACAAACAGAGTGCCTACTATGTGTCAGAAAACACAGTAGGCCCAGATGGTGTGTGTGTGTGTGTGTGTGTGTGTGTAGCATAACTCTGAGTGGAGCCTGGTCACCCTCTCCGGCTCCACTCAAAGTTATGCTCCCACACTGGTCACCACCACTCTAGGAATCTAGTCAATATGGAGTAGATTGAGAAAATCATCTCCCTGGATTTGGGTACAATATCTCTATTGAGGTGGCCAATGAGGTCAGTAGTTGTTCGGCAGCCTGTCTCACTCAGCTGCAGCAGGGAGTCCCACCCACTTTGGCTAGATGCTCTCAGACATCTTAAGATTTGTAGAGGCAGAACAGAGCAGCCCAGGGAAGCAATAAATCATTGTGGGATGGATGAATGAAGTGTCTGATTTTTGGCACATGCCGGCCCTGAGGAGGGAAATCTGGAGAATTAGGGGCACAGAGGAATCTTCAAGGCTGAGGGTGTTGTTACAGTTTTTCCTTGGGAGCTCCGATTACTTCCTGTCTTTCCATTCATCATTCCCTCCACCCTGCTGGTTGCCTTCTGCCTTCGCCACACCACTCTTTGGGGGATGGAAGAGCAGGCTGATAGACTTGTGGAATCTCAGGTTGTCCGCACTGGGAGGGCCTCTACAGAGGGTTCAGTTCATCCTCCTCTGCATAGAAATGGTGAAAAGGAGGCCGCAGTAGAGGGAGGCTGGCAAGGTTCCTAGAGTCACCCAGGGAGTCCCTGTTGGAAGGCGGTGCAGGCAGATGGGGGGACTACATTGGATGGTGTGAGTGCCAGTGGCCTCTACTTGTGGGGACAGCTGGCCACCCTGTTTACAAGATCCCCGTCCAGTACCACACTTTACAGCCCTGCAGAAACTCCATGCTCTGGGCTCAGCGGCCCTGGCAGAGCTCTCTTTCCCCAGGGCCCACTAGAGAACCTGGCAGGGGAGGGAGCGTGGCAGGGGAGGGACAGAGGGAGCCCTCTGTCCTAGGGCGCGATTACAAGGCTGGCACGGGGAGGGGCCTCCAGCTCAGGCTCCCCTTCTGGCTTTGCCCCTGCTCTCTGTGTGACTCTGGGCCTCAATTTCTCCATTTGTAAAACTATGGCGCCCAGCAGGATTCTGAAGCCTCTGAGCGCTCATGCTGCTCTGTATCTAAATGTCTTAGCAGGGAGGAGTCTGTACTCACCTTCAGCATTTCCTGCCTTGGCACACGCCAAGCCCCCTATCTAATCCTGGGGTCCCAGGCCACCCCTCCAGGGAGAAATTGCTGTGATTTAAGGTTCCAGATTTCCCGAGCCATTAGTGTCATGATACTTTATACCTGGGCTTTGATGGCATTTTAATTAAAAACGAATCCCTCCCAATCCCTGGCTTTATGTCCATCTCCAGGAGCCTGTGGAGGCATCCTGCTCTGCCTGATGCTTTGTGTAGCTCTGATTTCTGCTCTTCTGTTTCCACTCTTGAGTCCCCAACTCCCCTTGTTTTAGGAGAAGAGTCTGAGATGCTCTGTGGATTCATCTCTGCGTTAGGTGCTGAGGCCCCGAAGTGCACACCAGGGATGCTCAGCACCACACATTTTAAGATCTCCGTGTAGGACAGAAGAAAGGAATGACCCAAAACCAGTTCTACTACTGGCACCCACCTCCAGCCCAAGCATCAGAGGAGGCAGGAACTGGAAGGAGAGCTCTGGTGTGCAAGGACTGCCCCTTCCTAGCAAGTCCTGGGTTTGGGGGGCAGAGGGACAGGTGTCTGATTTGCATTTGAAGCACCATCTGGCGGCCAGAAGCTGCAGGGAGGGGGGGGGCTGGAGGGGCAAATCCTCTCTGCCAGAGTTTGGCAGGCAAAAGCCACGTTTCTTGTGGGTCAAAGTAGACACTCTGGAATGGAGTGGGGTTCAAATCATGCAGCAAGGACCAGTCCAAGGAGTCTGCTGCTGGCCAGGGTCAGGGGATCCCAACAGCAAGCATCTGTGTGGGGTTGCAGGGAAGACCGAAGACATCAGGTGGGCTTGAGGGCGGGGTTGGGGAAGTCATCAGCAGGAAGAGGAGGCGTGCCCAGGCTGATGAATTGCAAGTTGGAGTTTCTCAGCAAGAAGGGTTCACTGAAAAGCCCACAGGACACAGGACACCCCTAAGAGAGAAGGCTGGCGTTTGGACATTGCCACCCCGAGAAGACTCCCCTATCATGGATTCAGCAATTCCAGGTAAGAACCTACTGGTGATCCACGCTCCCCTCCACTCCCCTTTCTAGGCCTGACTGTGAGCAGAGAGCAGCATAGGAGTGGAAGGAGGAAGAGAGGAACCAACGGAGCCCCTCCTCCCCAGCAGCAGAATCAGTGAATGCACCTGAGCTGGAGAAGGAGGAACTTTGAACTGGGCATGAGGCCAACCTCCAACCCAATGGTCAGACTGGGTGCACCTGTTACCACCCGAAGACGATCCTGTTCCTTAATACTCAACGCAGAGCAGGGAGATGGGGGTCCACCCTAGGTCCTTTACTTTTCTTATTCTTTCTTTTTTTTTTTTTTTGAGACAAGAGTCTTGCTCTGTCCCAGGCTGGAGTGCAGTGGCGTGATCTCGGCTCACTGTAACCTCCACCTGCTGGGTTCAAGTGATTCTCCTGCCTCAGCCTCCCAAGTACCTGGGATTACAGGCACATGCCACCATGCCCTGCTAATTTTTGTATTTTTAGTAGTGACGGTGTTTCACCATGTTGGGCAGGCTGGTCTTGAACTCCAGACCTCATGATCCACTGAGCTCATCCTCCCAAAGTGCTGGGATTACAGGCGTCAGCCATCTTACCCTTCCCGTAAGATGGCACCAACCATGGACCCAACAGATGGGCACATCCTGTTGCCACCGTGTCCTTGTTCTCTCTGGGGCTTTGCCCAACCCAGCCACATTCTTTCTTTGTTTTTTTTTGTTTTGTTTGTTTGTTTTTAAGACAGAGTTTCACTCTTGTTGCCCAGGCTGGAGTGCAATGGCGCAATCTCAGCTCATTGCAACCTCCACCTCCCAGGTTCAAGCAATTCTCTTGCCTCAGCCTCCAGAGTAGCTGGGATTACAGGCATGCACCACCACACCCGGCTAATTTTGTATTTTCAGTAGAGATGGGGTTTCTTCATGTTGGTCAGGCTAGTCTGTAACTCCCAACCTCAGATGGTCTCCCCACCTCAGCCTCCCAAAGTGCTAGGATTAAGGTGTGAGCCACCCCGCCTGGCTTGTCCTTTAGTTTTGAGGCTCAGTGCTCTCCAGCAAGCTCAGGGTTCCCTAGGTCAGGGGATCCTGGGCGATCTCAGGACCTAGAAACCATCTAGAGCAACTTTACTGGGCTGCTGGGTTCCCGGGGCCCATACAACATATTGAGTTTGAAGACCTCTGAGTTTCCACGTCTCCCAGGTGCAGAATGAGAGAGGCAGGATCTGGGCACAGTGCTTTTTGGGACGGCTCCCATGCTCAGGCCTGCCCTGGGGCGGGGTCCAAGCCTGGGGGCTTCGAGAGCCAGCTAGGGAACAGGCACCTTCCAGGTGTCCTGCCAGTCCTTACAGCCCCTGAGTCGGGTGCGAGGATCATTCTTTTCTAAATAACGTTTTTTGGTTTGTTTTGATTTTGTGAAATCACGATGTATTTTTATTCTACAGAACATGAAACTGAGACTCAGAGAGGGGAAGAGACTTAAGGAACAAGGGGGCTCTGGGGACGAGAAAGAGGAGGAGAAAGAAATGCCCCAGGATAGGCTGTTCTGGGGACCACCTCCATCCTGACTACAGAGGGAGGCCCTTATACCTGAGAAAGTGTATCCGCGACTGAGGTCCCCCACCTCTACCCTTTATATGAAAGGAATAAAGTAAACATGTTTTTAGGCTGCAACGTTGGGGGACATAGGACTTATTTTTGCATCAGAACAGCCTTGACTGCAGACAGGGCAGGGGAGGGCACAAAGCGGATCCACCCTCCATGCAGCCACGCGGTGAGCTGGGTGCAGGCAGGCCTGGGACCCTGGGGCCATGGGCAGTGGGAGCTGGTGCCTGGGGTGGAGGTCAGAGGCTGGCCCTGTCCCAGCAGAGGGGTACCTGTCAGCTGGCTAGATCACTGGCCGGCAAGCACTTCCCTTCTCCTAATGCAAGTCAGCTCTGGGGCAGGTGGCTTTGTGGGAAGAAGTTCAGACAGAGACACCAGCACCTCAGGAGGGAATCCTGGCTGCAGCAGTCCTGACCAATATCCCTCCAGGAAGTGATTTCTCCACCCCTGCCTTGATGGGGTACGTGCTCCCTCCTCCCAGGGTAACCTCATGTGGGGCCATCTGCCTGGGAGAAGATGCTTCCAGACACAGGTTCAAACGTCTGGCTTCCTGTGCCTCCTTCCTGTTGATCCTCACTTTGCCCTCTGGGACCCACTCATTCATTTGTTCATGTTTTCCTCCAGCAAATACTGAGTCCAATGTGGGTGGAGCCTGTGTCTGCCACTCCCTCTGCCCAGGCTGCCCCTCTGTGACTGGAGGGCTCTGTGTCCTCTGGAGGCTGCCCCCACCCTTGGGCCATTCTTTCTCTGCTCCCACCTCCCTGCCACCTGGCTGCCCTCTGGACAGTCATCAAGGACCCACAGGAGGCCGTGGGCAGAGTGAGCCTGAGCCCCTGGCTGGGTGTGAGGGCCTGGGTTACGGGCCCAGCTCTGCCTCTGCTCTCTGCACCCCTCTGTGGTCTCATCTGTAAAATGGGGATTCAAGCAGATGGTCTTGAGGCTCATTGCTCTTTATCCCTTAAGGCTCTGTGCAAAGACCACCTCTGGCCCTCTGACCCCAGCTCAGATTCTTCCAGTTTCTGCTCTGAGAACTGCTGCCTCATCTTAGCACTGAGTGTATATGAGGCAAGCCTGCCCTGGCAGAACCCTGAATGTTTATTCTGTACCCCAGCCCCAACACTGGGCTGGGCATGAAGGAGGGCTTGGGTAACATGAGCCTGAACTGAGAGGTAGGTGGCAACAGGCAGGGCAAGAACCACTTCCGGGGTGGGTGGTGGGGCTTAAACCCCGACCACAGCTCATGATCTCTGTGATCTTGAGCAAGTTTTCAACCTTCCTGGACCTCAGTTTTCCCACCTGTAAAATGGGGATAATTCTCCAAGAGGGAGTTAAATTATATTTTATTTATTTATTTTTGAGACAAGGTCTCACTCTGTGGCCCAACCTGGAGTGCAGTGGCATGTTCGTAGCTCACTGCAGCCTCCGACTCTTGGGCTCAAGCTGATCCTCCCATCTCAGCCTTCTGAGTAGCTGGGACTACAGGCACAAGCCTCCATGCCCAGCTAAATTTTGGATTTTTTTTGGAGACAGGATCTTGCCGTGTTGCCCAGGCTAGTCTCAAACTCTTGGCCTCAAGTGATTCTCCCACATCAGCCTCCCAAAGCACTGGGATTACAAGTGTGAGCCACCAAGCCCTGCTGGGAGTTAAATTATATCAATATGTTTCATGTATTGTAGATACTCAGTAAGTGGCTATTGTGTTATTTCATCTTGCCCATATAAGGCGAGGAGGTTCTGAATGTTATAGAGGTATCTGTGCATTCTATGGCAGCATGCCCACAGATTGCAATTGCATCCAACTCACCTGCATGCCCAGCCTGTTACACTGGCTCCTAACTGTGCACACCAGGCTTCGAGGACTCCATAGCCTGGTGTTCCACAGTGGGCAGGCATATGGAAACCTGTCCCCAACGTCCCAGGAAACTGAGAGGCTGAAGCTGGCAAATTCAGTTTCTTAAAGAGAAAAATGGAATAGGGTCTGACAAACAGAAACCATTGTCGTGTCTCAGGTGGCAGTGAGACAAAATGGTGGATCCCTGAACCATTACCCCCCAAGACCCAGGGCTCATACACCACGGGGAAAGGGCATATGTGATTCAGGAGGGATGTGCAGGGCAATCGCAGTACCATAACATCAAGGCTGTTTTGGTCTAAGGACAGGATTTACAGTAAGTACGCACTCCTGCACAAGGAACAAGAGATAAACTGGAAATCTCAGAGGCCTTCCCAGAACAGGGGTCAATCGGAAGTCAACATGGCGTATCGGCATCCAAGATGGAGTTGCTTTAGCCTGCGCAGGTGGGGAGCCAAGCCGCTGGGTGGCCAGTATCTGGCTGGCGGAGGCAGACAGGCCTTGGAACACCCTATTGTTGGAGACTTGGTGGCCGGCATGGGCAGGCTTAGCGGGGCCAGGCTGCCTGCCAAGGTAGGGCAGGCTTGATTGCCTCTCCTGACCCTCCAGACCTGGCCCAATGAAATGTTCTGCCCCACTA
The DNA here is from genome assembly GCA_004027715.1 of Plecturocebus donacophilus. NCBI lineage: Eukaryota > Metazoa > Chordata > Mammalia > Primates > Pitheciidae > Plecturocebus > Plecturocebus donacophilus. The sequence continues at coordinate 376 of PVKP010036691.1, read as the reverse complement.
GACTTGGAGCCCCAGGGCTGAAGAACTTGTGGGAAAGAGGAGGCCCCAGCTTGTGGCAAACTCTACACCCAGAGGGCCCTCCCCTTCCCAGCCAGTTCAGTTCATTTTCCAGCCCTTTCCTGAGCACCTACTGTGTGGCAGGCCTGCCTGGAGGCTTTGCCCGTTATCCCACTGACCACTGATTTGCAACGTAAGGATCATTGTTCCTTTTTAATTTTATTTTGTTTTCATTTTTTTTATTTTTTTATTTTTATTTATTTATTTTTTTTAGAATAAAAAGAATAAAAGAAAGAAAGAGGAAGAGATTTTAGAAAAAGAAAAGGAGAAAGAAACAGCAAAAGAAAGAAAAAAAAGAATGAAAGAGAGAAAGAAAGAG
>PVKP010036690.1:0-22257 GCA_004027715.1 Plecturocebus donacophilus | reverse complement strand
CTCTCTCCTCAGCACTTCCAATTGCTGCTCTCCTTGTGGGGATGGGACCAGTGGAGCCTTTGGGCACCCAGTCCCGTACACCCCGCACTGAGAAGCGCCGCGCCGGCCAAAAGAGTCGCGCTGGTGACCCGGGTGGCTCCTTCGCCGGGAATCTCCCAGTCTATGGGCATCAAAAATTCGTCTGCAATTGCAGCATCCACTCGCTCTCTGCACTTTCACTGGGAGCCACAATCCTGAGCTGCTGCTACGCGGCCATCTTGGATCTCTCTCCGTCCGGTGATGAAATTTTTTTCTGTTTCTTAGTTTTCCTTTGGCGGATGCCCGTTCCCCACAGAACCGGACCTTCCCGGGTTCGCTGTGCTTGCTATGAAACTCTCAGTCCTCAGTGCTTCCAATTGCTGTTTTCCTTGTGGAGATGGGACCAGCCGAGCCCATCCGTCCCGTATAGTCTGCACCGGGAAGCGCCGCGCTGTGGCGCCGGCAAAACAGCCGCGCCGGCCAAAAGGGTTGCGCTGGCGACCCATGTGTCTCCTCTGCCGGGAATCTCCCGGTCTGTGGGCAACAAAAATTCGTCGGAAAGTGCGGCGTCCACTCGTTCTCTGCACTTTCACTGGGAGCTACATTCCTGAGCTGTTGCTAATCGGCCATCTTGGATCTCTCATCACTAATTTATCTTGTTATTCTGATATGTGGATATGAGCTATCACTAGAGTTTTAATTTGCATTTCTATTGTAATGAGTGAGACTGGACTTTTTCATATGTTTTAGAATTCTGTATCTGCCTTTGAACTATTTCTTAATTATTTTACAATTTTTCTATTGAACTTTTTCTTATATTTTCTTATATCTAATAAATTAGGAAAATGAGTCTGTTCTCTCTTCTATATAATGTGAATACTTTTTCTTAGATGTCCAATAATAATATTTGTTATTTTTTTTCCCACAGATTAAAATATAATTTAAATAAATATATTGATAGCTTTTATAATCACTGGATTTTATGTCATACTTAGCAAGGTCTTCCACTCTCTACAGTGTATATGAGCTAGACACAGTGGCTTGTGCCTATAGTCCCAGCTACATGACAGGACTGTTTGAAGCCAGGAGTTCAAGACCAGCCTGGGAAACAGCAAGATCCCATCTGTGGGGGTGGAAAAAAAGCATGGTAGCATGGTGCCTGTAGTTCCAGATACTCAGAAGGCTGAGGCAAGAGGATGGCTTGAGCCCAAGAGTTTGAGATCAGCCTGGGCAATATAAGAAGACTCTCTCTCTCTCTCTCTCTTTCTCTCTCTCTCTCTCTCCCATCTCTCTCTCTCTCTCTACACACACACACACACACACACACGTTTTCTTCTAGCCCTTCTCTGATTTCTTTCCTATTCTTTCTCTACTGTTTTTTAATGTTTACTGAACAATCCATTTTATGCCACTAATCAGCAATGCCACTTTAATAGTACACCAAATATGTGTATATTTGGATGTATTTCTGGACTGGATTATAGTCCAATTATTTATCTGTCTATTGATATGCCAGTACCACACTATTTTAATTTCTAATTTCTTCATAATGTATTATCCAATAGGACTAGGTCTCATTCAATACTTTTCTATTTTACAATTTTCCCTGGCCATTATTTCTTCCTAGTTCTTACATATGAACTTTATATCAGTTTATCTAGCTCCAGTAAAACAAATTCTGAGGCCTGGCATGGTGCTCATGCCAGCAATCCCAGCACTTTGGGAGGCTGAGGTGGACGGATCACTTGAGGTCAGGAGTTCAAGACCAGCCGGCCAACATGGTGAAACTCCATCCCTACTAACAAATACAAATATTAGGCAGGGGTCGTGGCACATGCCTATAGTCACAGCCAGAGGCTGAGGCAGGAGAATCACTTGAATCTAGGAGACCGAGGTTGCGGTGAGCCAAGATCCCTCCACTGCACTCCAGCCTGAGCCACATAGCCAGACTCCATCTCCAAAAAAAAAAAAAAAAAAAAAATCCTGGGACTATTTTAATTACAATTATATTAATTGCCTACATTAAAGTAAGGAAAATTGATATGAGTCTTTCTAAAAATAAAGTATGTTTTCATTTGGTCAATTCATATTTTGAATCTCTCATTAACATTTAAAAATGTTCTTGCCGGGCGCGGTGGCTCACGCCTGTAATCCAAGCACTTCAGGAGGCCGAGGTGGGCGGATCACGAGGTCAAGAGATTGAGACCATCCTGGCCAACGTGGTGAAACCTCATCTCTACTAAAAATACAAAAAAATGAGCTGGGTGTGGTGGTGCGCGCCTGTAGTTCCAGCCACTCGGGAGGCTGAGGCAGAAGAATTCCTTGAACCTGGGAGGCGGAGGTTGCAGTGAGCCGAGGTCACGCCACTGTACGCCTGGCGCCTGGCGATGGAGTGAGACTCTGTATCAAAAAAAAAAAAAAAAAAAAATGTTCTTTACACAAATCTTGCACCTTTCTTGTTTAAGCCTAGTTTTTAGTTATTTCATGTTTTTTCTTTGATGTTTGGAAAAAGATATTTCCTTTCATTATAAAATTTAACTTGTTGAGATTCATATATATGAGACTTACTGATATTTATATGTTACATCTGTATTCAGTATTCTCTTTTCCAGGAAAGACCAATGGATGGCCCCAAGATACAGCAGTATAGAAAGTCACAAGGGAAGTAGGAGGAAAGGATACAGAGATATTTGCCAATTTAAGAATATCAGGTTTCTCCTTCAGACCTTGAATCTTAAAAGGTATTTTTTTATGACTAAGCAAAAAAAAATCTAGACAGTAATCTTATTTGACAAACTAAAAATATGAATGATTCCAAAGGATTTAGACAAACTCACAATTTATAGCTCAATAAAGAAGAAAATGATATAATGTGTTTTGCCCAGCATTTGAAGCTTTCCATTGAAGGGCCCAGCTTCCTGGCCTGCTCATCTCCTGCTACACTCCGGCTTCCCTGAATCACCTCCCATACCAGTCATGGTGGTCTCCTTCCTGTGCCTGATCCCCACTACCACTGCTTGGTGTGCCCACAAAGCTGCACTTGTGTACCACTGCTTGTAGTACCTCTCCTAGAACAGGGTCCTGCTAAGTCTCCTCTGTGACGCATTTGTGTACACTCACTGTTCATAGTCTTTGAGACATAGTTCTTGAGACTACTCAGTAATTGTTGCATTGGACTCTAAATAATTACCAGATTTTGGAGTTGAACATTCCAATCTTCAAGTTCCATCTATGCCAATTACTGCATAAGTTCAGCTTAGATACATTCTAAGAGCTTCGTTTTTTCTCCTATGTAGAGTGAGGGCAATATGTGACCTACCTCTCACCCACGATCATCGTCAGGATTAAGTATTCCTTAAAATATATCTAAACTATAAAGTGGTATCCAAATATCACCTGTAAGGAATAACCTACAGACTAAAAATCACTCTACAAAGAGAAAGGAACAGAGCTCTTTTCCCTCTTACTCTGGGATGGATTCAGAAAGGTGACAGAGAGGAGTCATTGTTCTCCTTTTGTTATTCAACTGATAGGGTCAGGCAGGCAGTGGGCTGCATTCCTCTGCCAAGAATGGTAAATAGGCATTGTCATGAATGCTGATGCTAAACTGATTATGAATGCCTGCCTGAACGCTGTGTTAGGGGTCTGAAGACCCATCTGAGTAGAGCAGTCAGACGCTGCGATCAGTTAGTAATGCTGCAGGAGCACAACAAGGAGGATGGCAGCACTAATGCCGCACATCTGCTTTTCTGTCCTCAGTTTTGGGTTCCCATCAGGGGAAATCAGTATTTGACCTGCTACCGCTATTGACCTTGTGATAGTTTTCCAATTTGCTCCATCACCATGGCCTGACTGTGTCTTAATACTGATTTCAGTTTTATTTGTTCCTTCAGTCTTTGACAAGAAATATAGGCCACCCCTTTAGGGAATTCATCTCAATGGGCACATTTCAGTCACGTCAGCAATGATCTATTGTGCTTACAATGTTCAGGGCACTCTGTGCTGGGGGCATGGGAAAACCAATGGCATTTATTGATACCTCCTACATGCCAGGCACTGTATCAGGCACTCTGAGGTTTTGTTATTGTTTTCCCCCTCATCCTCAAAAACTTCTACAAAGTTAAGTCTTATTCTGGCCATTTTACAAATAAGGAAACTAAAATTATTGAGGTCAAGCAGAACTTTTTCACTACAGTGAAAAGTGAAATGTCTCATCCTCAAGGAGCTTCTGACTGTGCTATACCCATTCCTCCACTACAAACCTAGAGGAGCTTATTGACTGCTGAGTCAGCTGACATACAAGTCCTCTCCCTGAGAATACGGGAGTAATTCCAACGTCTGCACCAGAGCTTCCAGTTAGGAGACTTTCCGTTGTCTTGGCATAGCAGAGAGAGACCGCTAACCCAGAAGAAGCCTTAGGGCCTTTGCAAGATTTCCTGACACTCTAAATTTATACTGCAGAAGCCCCAAGCAGCTATTTTATTTACAACACTCTGGATTTCAATCTCTTAGTTACGTTACTCCCAATTAAGCTGATGTATGCTCACAAAGCATCATTATGTGATTTAATGACAGAGCATTTTGAATTAATTATATGCAGACATTTTATAACATATTCTAGGTGCCTCACTAAAATTGGCACTGCTTTTTATAGATATACAAATGAGTGTGGCTGTGCTATTGAAGTTTCATTCCTGAGAGATATTCCCTACTGAAGGTAAGATATACATGTTTCCACATGTTGCTTTTAAAATTTTGTGATTTAACACTTACTTGCTCTCAGTAAACATTTAACTGACAGATAAGCCCTCATGTCTTTATCTCATGAAGCCGAATAAATTAGCCTGAATAAATTAAATCATATTCATACGTTTATTAATTACTTTAGCTTTGCTGGTTATTGGTCATGAATGGGGTTAAAGGTAGGTCATCATTTCACAATAGCCACTACTACATTTGAGTAAGGGAGGTGATTAAAGTTTTCAAAAAAAAACTAGAGGGATTTATATTTTAGCTGGAGTTAATTCCATGGCCAATCAAGTGAGAAAAATACTCAGCTGTCCCTGAGGCAAACGAGGTTACTATGACCTCTTTCAAGTCACTAAGTGGTTCCTGGAAGTATAATTTTATATAACATTTTATCTTATTTTACTCCCAGAGTGCTTGTCTTTCCTGGCTATTAAGCAGGTTTTCCTACACCTATTCTCTCCCCTTCTGCACCATTTTGGGGTCTAATCCTATATATCAGGTTTCTATTGCTCCCACACTGCTCACTTCCACTCCCCAATTTTGTTACCCTCTGTCCAACCCCCAGCCTCTCTATTCTTCACCCTTGCACCCCAACCCCCAGGATCCCCATTCTCCCTCCCACTAGTAGTCCCTTGAGGCTTGACCTCCCTGCACCATAACCCCACCATCAAAACTCATCTGTCCTGTAGCCTATTCTTTCCGGATTCCCCTCTCTAACAGAAAAATCTGACCAATAAGTTAATGCAAGTATAGGTCGTTGGTGATAGGTCAATATGTTACATTTCAACAAATAATTTTACATTAAAAACAACCCCACCGACTGACTATGTAAAACAAAATACTTGTGGCTACAGGAAAGCAAGATGAATGAGAAGTCGTCTCCACTTTCTCATTTTTTTTTCCAGTCAAAATAACAAAATGACATCATGCAATGTGATCATCCACTCAGTCTTGACTTCAGATGAACTTGACTCTCCAAAATTAAATCTACCTTGGGAGGACAATGATCAGCTGCTACCAGCAGAGTTACTTGAAAGGAATATGCTGCCAATTCTGAAAGTAAATTCTAAAAGAGATAATTGCTTTAGTTGAAATAACACAAGCTTTGGCACATCTGGACAGATGGGCTGAAATCTGAGTTTGCTGGATGGCTAACATTAAGTGACTCAGAATATTTCTAAGTCTCAGATTTCTCATCTGTACACAGGGCATAAAATTACCCACCTCATAGATGAAATATAAAAGATTTAACAGCAGATAGAAGTGTCTCAAATAATGCCCTTCTTAACAAAATATTTCAAGTAAGACAGAATCTTAAATAAGTATAGTTTCCTGAGTTGACCCTCCTTTTTTATAATTATGTCATTGTAAGTTTGTTTAAACATTACTTTTTTAAGAGACAGTATCTCTCTCTGTTGCCCAGGCTGAGCTCAAACTCTTAGAATCAAGGAATCCTCCCACTTTGGCCTCCTGAGTAGCCGGGACTACAAGCACATACCACTACACCTGGCTTAGAGAACAGTTTTTAAAAGGTGATACTTCTTTGTAGTTATGCCTCCTACAAGCGGCCAAAAACGCATATGTTGTCAATGTGCCACTAAACTGCACATTCAAAAAATCACTAACTGATCTGAAAGCTCCCCACAAAGCAGAACAGCTGAAATTCTTTGAGCCCCTGAATATTGGGACTGAAAGGTAGGAGTAAAATATCAAGCCTGCATCTCAGGTCTCCCCTGGGTGAATCTAGGTATGAGCAGTTCTCTGCTTATAAGTCAAGGTCAAGGTCAGGTTGGTATAATCCACACTAGTGGAGGTGAAGAATTTAGGTTTGGAGCTTTTTGGATACATCCTCAGTGACCACACGAGGGCTAATAGCTTTTAAAGATTTAATGAAGGGCAAGGGAACTGCTTTTTCAGGGCATAGTCCTGTTGTGTTTTGACACTATCTGGAGAGCTTACCAGTGATAAGTGGAAAATTCCATTTCAGCCTCTAACTATCTTGGGGCAAGTTGCTGAAAATTCTCAAGGCTCAGTTTTCACATTGGGAGAGTAATAACTTCATAGAGCTGTTATGAGAAATGACAGCGTGATTGGTTGGTTCATTAAAGCAGGGGTCCCCAACTCCCAGGCCATGGACTGGTACCTGTCCATGGCCCAATAGGATCTAGGTGGCACAGCAGGAAGTGAGCAGCAGGCCCGCAGAATTACCGCGTGAGCTCCACCTCCCATCAGATCAGCAGCAACAGCATTGGATTCTCACAGGAGCGCGACCCTCCTGTTGTGAACTGCGCTTGTGAGGGATCAAGGTTGCCCTCCTTATGATACTCTAACTAATCCCTGATCATCTGAGATGGAATAGTTTCATCCTGAAACCATCCTTGCCTCCCAGTCTGTGGAAAAATTGTCTTCCACAAAATCAGTCTCTGGTGCCAGAATGGTTGGGGACTGCTACATTAGAGGACATAACAAACCTGTTTAAAGCAGTAAGTATAGCCCCTCGCACATAATAAGTGGTCAGTGAACCCTGGTTTCCTTTTTGCAACTAGTCCTAATCGCACATTCACGATCAGTTTTACTTCTAGCCAAATAAATTTGCATCCACTGATATAATTTTAGAGGTAATAGGAAATTCCCAGAAAAACAAAACAATCTACCAAATCATGGCTGATTTGCACATTCTTTTCCACCAGAGTCACTCACGTGACTCACTCCTTTATTTCACTTAAAATTCTGTGCTTATGTCCTCCTCCTCAGAGACATCTACCCTGCCCACCCTATCTAAGATAATTCCACTTCATATCACTCTTGATCTCCTTATCCTGCTTATTTTTTTTCACAGCATTTATCACTACCTGAAATTAACATACATGTATTTGTTTATTTCCTACCTTACTCCACTAATATATAGGCTCAGTAATGGCAAAAAATTTGTCCATCTTGTTCATGGCTGTTCTCCTAGCACAATATTCAAAAGAGTATCTGGAAGCCAGGTGTGGTGGCTTATACCTGTAATCCTAACACTTTGGGAGGCCAAGGCAGGAGGATCACTTGAGCACAGGAGCTTGAGACCAGCCCTGACAACCTGGCAACAGCTATCTCTACAAAAAAAAAAAAAAAAAAACTAAGCACATAATATGTGCCTTTAGTCCTAGCTACTCTGGAAGCTGAGGCGGGAGAATTGCTTGAGCCCAAGAAGTCAAGGCTGCAGTGAGCTGTGATCGTACCACTGTACTCCATCCTCAGCAACAGAGCAAGACCCTGCCTCAAAAAAAGTAAAATAAAGCAGCGCCTGAACACATTTGATAGGTGCTTAAGTATTTGCTGAATAAACAGTTTTTAAAATTTTTATTAAAATTATATTTTTAAGGTGTAAAATGTGATGTTTTGATATATTAGTACATATACATAGGAAATTACTTCAGTCAAGCTAATCAACATTTTACATGTGTATTTCTAGAACACAGTACTAACTATACTCCCCATGCCGTACATTAGCTCTTTAGAACTTATGAATCCTACATAGTAACTTTGTACTTTTGACTAATATCTTCTCATTTTCTACCATATTTCACCTCTGGTAACTACCATTCTACTCTTTGCTTCTATGAAATTGAATTTTTTTATTTCACCTATGAGTGAAATCACGTGGTATTTTTCTTACTGGGTAGGGGTTATTTCACTTAGCATAGTATCCTGCAGCTTGATCCATATTGTTGCAAAAGGCAGGATTTTCTTTTTTTTTTTTTCAAGGCTGAATAATATCCCATCGTGTGTGTCTGTGTGTATCAATTTTTTTATCCATTCATCTATCAGCAGACACTATGTTGTTTCCATGTCTTGGTTATTGTGAACAGTGCTACAGCAAACATGAGAATGAAGATATTAATATCTCTTTGACATTACTGATTTCATTTCCTTTGGGTATATACTCAGAAGTGAGACTGCCAGATCATATGATGAAAATAGTTTTAATTTTTTGAGGAACTGCTATACTGTTTTCCATGACTTTATACTTGTTACCTTATGACTTTTTGATAACAGCCATCCTAACAGGTGTGAGGTAATATCTCATTGTGGTTTTGATTTGCATTTTTCTGATGATTAGCAATGTTAAGTACCTTTTCACATATCTATTTGGCCAACACCTAGAACCTGGAACCATAAAACTCCTAAAAGAAACAAAACGAACAAGCTCGCTCTCTCTTTTTTTCTGTTTTTGAGGTAGAGTCTCATTCTGTCACCAAGGCTGGAGTGCAGTGGTGCGATCATGGCTTGCTGCAGCTCTGACTTCCCTGGCTTGAGTTCATGCAGTGGCATGAATATGACTTGCTGAAACCTTGACCGCCTGGGCTCAAGCCATCCTTCCACCTCAGCCTCTGTGTAGCTGGGACTATGGTTTGTGCCACCACACCCAGCTAATTTTTTGCTATTTTTGTAGAGATGGTGTTTTGCCATGTTTCCTAGGCTGGTCTTAAACTCCTGGACTGAAGTGATCCTCCCACTCAGCGTCCCAAAGTGCTGGGATTACAAGCATGAGCCACCATGCCCAGCCAAGAACAAGCTCCTTGACATTGGTCTTGGCAATGATACAAAAAGTACAAGCAACAACAGCAAAAATAAACAAGTGGGACTACATCAAACTAAAAAGCTCTGCACAACAAACTAAACCATCCTTTGTGAAAAGGCAACCTATGGAATGAGATAAAATATTTGAAAACCATATATCTGATAAGGGTTAAGATCCAAATTATATAAGGAACTCAGTCTACTCAATTGTAAAAAATAAATAACCTGATTAAAAAAATAGGTGAAGGACTTGAATAAACATTTTTCCAAATAAATGATGTTTTAAATTCTACAACCAGCCTTAATTTCTTTCTCTTAATGCTTTATTTTTAACAGGAACCGTGATATATCAAGTGCTTACTTGATCCCTTATTGCTTTACGTGTATAACTAATTTAATCTTCTGAACACCCTGACAAGGAGTCTCTCTTTGTCCTAACTCTGGGCTCCTTTAGCCCTGTAGGCCTCAATCTTCAGTATTCATCTTTGCATTGTCCAGTTTTAACAAGAATCCTGCTAAGTCAGTTTAGTGAGAATGCTTCACCCTTAATATCTGATCATCCTTGATATCTGATCAAATTCCTTATCTCCCACTATCCCCAGGTGATATCCGATCACCTTGATCTGCCTTCGTTCAGTAAGAATGCTCTTAGGTTATTTAGCCAGAATCCTCCCTTACTCCTGGTGATTAAAAAAAAGAGTCAAACTCTGTGAAATATTTGAAGAGATTTACTCTGAACCAAATACGAGTGACCAAGGACCCAGGCACAGTCTCAACAGGTCCCAAGAACATGTGTCCATGGTGGTTGGATTACAGCTTGATACATTTCAGGGAGACAAACTACAAGCAGAGATATAAATCAATACATGTAAGGTATACATTGATTCTGACTGGAAAGGTGAGACATCTCAAAGCAGGGGCTTCTACCATTATAGGTAGAGTTAAAGGTTTTTCTGGTGGCAATTGGTTAAAAAAATTAAACTCTGCCTGAAGAGCTGAGACCAGCAGAAAGTTGTTTGTGGCTGATATAAAGGGAATTGTGGAAGTCAAGTTTCTTGTCATGTAGATGAAGCCTCCAGGTTGGCAGGTTTCAGGGAACAGATGGTATATATCTCTTTTTAGACCCTGAAAGGTGCTACACTCTTAGTTAACTCTCTCCTGGATCAGGAAAAGACATGGAAAGGGAAGGGGTTTCTCTACAGAATGTAGCTGTTCCCCACAAGAGACAGCTTTGCAGGGCTATTTCAAAATATGTCAGATAAATGTATTTGGGGCCAGGCACAGTGGTTCACACCTGTAATCCCAAACTTTGGGAGGCCAAGGCAGGTGTATCACCTGAAGTCAGGAGCTTGAGACCAGCCTGGTTAACATGACAAAACCCTATCTCTACTAAAAATAAAAAGATTAGCCGAGCATGGTGGCAGGTACCTGTAATCCCAGCTACTTGGGAGGCTGAGGCAGGGAGAATTACTTGAACCCAGCGGGTGGAGGTTGCAATGAGCAGAGTTCACACCACTGCTCTCCAGCCTGGGTAACAGAGCAAGACTCCATCTCAAAAAAAAAAAAAAAAAGTACATTTTGGGGTAAAATGCCTCAATTTCTTTCAGGGCTTGCTACCTGTCATGTGATGCTATACTAGATTCAGGTTAGAATTTGGAATTTTAATTGCTACAAAGAGTCTGTTTTGTCAGTCTTAAGATCTCTGTTTTAATGTTAATGCTGGTAAGTTGTGCCTCAATTACAAAGAAATGAGGGTATAATGAGGTATGTCTGACCCTCCATTCCTATCATGGCCTGAATTTGTTTTTCAGGTTTACTTTGGAATACCTTTGGCCAAGAGAAGGTTCCATTCAGTTGGTTGACAGGCTTAGAATTTTATTTTTGGCTTATGCCCCCGATGTTTTCTCCTAGCAATTTTTCATCCACTGACTGCTACCCTGCTCTTTGGCTATAAATCCTCACCTGTGCTTGCTGTATTCAGAATTGATTGTAGTGCTATACTAGGCTAGAAACATTTTCCCCTATTGCAATAGTTCCTAATTAAAATTTGCTTTTACAACTTTAATTACTATGCACCTCTAGTTGTTTTTTTTTTTTTTTTTTTTTTTTGGCAATCCTTTATGAGACAGAAAGAATTATGATCCCATAATATAGGTGAGGAAACTAAGGTTTAGAGAGGGGAAGTCTTTCCCAAAGGCAGAAGTGCAGAGGCAATTAATCCTAGGTTACTGGACCTTATAATTATCTGCACCTCTAATTTCTCCCCACCCCTTCTTGCTTCTACACTTAAATAAGCCTAATGAGATATTGCAGCATTTTGCCAAATGATGCTCCACCCTGTTATCATTTCACAGCCAGAGCTCTCTTCCTCCTTAATGCTGAGATGTCTTCTCTCTGCAATTTACCATCTCCAAGACAGTGTAGCTCTGGGGAATTGGTGGTTTGACAATACTTTCCTTGGATGTAAAAGAGGTCAGTCGAACACAGGATAAGAAATTGCCAGAGGTTGTATTATTGTTGTTGTTGTTGACTCCAGCCTTATTTCTTTTTACATTAGTGAAAGTTGAGGAAAAGTGCTAGGTGACTGAATTTGGATATCACCTGTGCAGTCACAGCACTCAGCAGGACAAACCACAGCCAGCATGTCACTATAATCACAGCAAATAGGACATGGATGTTTAGCAAAGGAAAGAGTAAGAATAACAAGGCACTAGATTGGCTCTATATGTAGGTGGGAAGGAAGATGACTTCCATGTTTTAATTTGAGAGCTAATACAGACTGCTTGTTTCAAACAATCAATCTTAAATCTTAGTTTGAGATTTCCCCATTAGTGTCATTTCACTTCCAGGAAGATATTGTCTCCTAAAGTCTCCCTTGCTTGAGATGGCAGGAAGGCCACATTAAGCGTGGATTAGCTCACTGTTGCCATAGCAACTAGAAGCAAGGCCCTGGGGAGATGAAACATTGTGCAGGTAAATTTTCATGAGGAGAAAAATGGACAGAGTGAGAAGTTAGACAAGGTGGCACCATAATTGGTAGCCCCGGGCAGCCATGGGGCAGGCATCTAAAAAACAAAAAGGTTCTTTTCATTTTAGTCAGGTACAATCTTAAATTTCTCCATCACCAAGTTAGGCATTGCAACCTTGAAATGGCTGGCTATTGTTCTCTTTAACAAAGCATGATTTTTAAAACTCTCAGCCTCTTCATCTCTAGTCCATTTCCAAGACAAATGTAATTTAAGTTTCCTGAGCAACAACAAAAAAATTGGAATCTGCCTCCAGCCTTGTATATAGAATGCAAAGACAATTGACCAGATACCAGGATCTTTCTTATTATGTTCCCAGATACTCATGTAGCACAATAGATTGTAGGAGTGAATAGATTGTAGTTTTAAATAAATAATAAATACATGAAATTTTAAGAAAGTCATTATCTTTCCAATGAAGGTTTCCAATGCAAAAGTAAATCTTATACATATAACATCACAGAGCAGGGAGGAACCTTAAAGGTCTTCTAATTCTATCCCCTCCTTTTATGGAGGAGAGGACTGAGAGCTAGAGAGGTTAATTATGTCCTCTAGCCATCTAATCACTCTGTCATTTCTAATTATTGCTAAGAAAAAATCCAGAGATTCCCAGTGCCCTCCATTTGTGTGCCCTGAAAAAATCAGTTTGCCTATCTGCAGGAAATGTCAGCTTCAAGGCCAAGAATGTTCAATTTGTTAATACAAATAATAAGAGCTGACATGTATTGATCACTTACCATGTGCCAGGCATGGGGCTAAATGCTTTACAACTTGTATTTTACTTAACTCCCAAATAATCCTGTATAGTTGTTTACCCCATTGTACAGATAAAGCATCAGAGCTGAGAGAAGCTAAGTAACTTGTTTATAGTCGAACAACTACCAAGGACAGACTCAGGATCTGACTCACAGTTATTGCTTCTTACCATAACTCTAAACCCTATTTGTTGGCTATTTCCATGTCTCTCTTTCCTGTAAGAAAACCAGGAATCAATAATTAGCTGCATTCATGAGTTTAATGGCTCCCACTAACAGCTAAAGCCACATCCAAGGAAAGTCATCTAACTCTAACCATCTCATCATATTCCCTAAGAACGTCTTAGAGAAATTACTTTTTTCTGATTATAAATGTAAATCATATTCAATACACAAAATTTTAAAACACAGACAGCATAAAGAAGAAAATTAAAATTTCCTATAATTATACCAAGAATCACATGCAAGAAAATCTTTGTTGTATACTTCTATCTTGAAAACCACTATATTCCTTGCAAAGTTTAGCAATAGCCTTTAGTATTTTCTACATATGTTACTTTCCTTGGGGATATTCATTTAGTGAACCACCATTGCCAAACATTATTTTAGTTCATTCATTTACTCAATGAAGATCTATTGCTCAAATGTCTACTCTGTGCCAGGCACTCTGCTAGTTACTAGAAGTCACTAAGGGTTACAGATAGACCCCGGTCCTGGCCTCATGGAACCTACAGATTCCTTCTCTCAAATAAATTTTCAGTGCATTTCAACTTAATTAGCTTCAAAATATACAGATACTTTCAGTTTATATGCCCAGCTAATTTTTTCCCTCAATGTGATAGATGAAGACTGATATGAAGACAGGTCTTACGGTATCTTAACTGACACAAAGCAATTAAAAATTATTTTAAATTGGGCTGGGTACAGCGGCTCATGTCTGTAATCCCAGTGCTTTAGGAGACCAAAGTGGGAGACTTGCTTGAGGCAGGAGTTTGAGACCAGCCTGAGCAACATAGCGAGACCCTGTCTCTACAGAAAAAATTAAAACCCAGCCAGGCATGGTGGCACACATCTGTAGTCCCAGTTACTGAGGAGGCTGAGGTAAGAGGAATTGCTTGAGCTCAGGAGTTGGACGTTGTAATGAACTGTCATCACAACGCTGTACTCCAGCCTGAGTGACAGAGGGAGATGAAAAGAAAGTGAAGAAAAAAGAAAAGGAAAGAAAATAAAAGAAGAAAGAAAGAACTTAAAATTGCAGGTCTTATGAGGTCTTATCAAGAGAGAAAACAGTAAGGCTCAGTGCTGAGACAAGTCCTAACATGTGTGATGAATTATATTGTTTACTGAGAATGATGGCAAGGAAAACTGTGCCGGCCCCCGAAGCAGAAAACTGTTGGGGGTTTTCCGCTCGGGGGGGCCGATGCAGTTTTCCTTGCCATCATACACATACACATCATACACATACACATATTACTTTAGTAAACGGTATATGTATATCATACACCGATTTAACTAGTTCTTTAAGCATGGGCTATGTGACCCTGCCCCCATGGCTCCCTCGTGGAGAATGCTTTCTGGTTTGTCTTTGATCAGTGGTAAGCAGGCACCACTGCCTGCCTAATTTCTCTTGGCTCTATGAGAAAACACAGAACACCTGCCTGTTGATAATAATCACCTGTTCAGAGAGAATAAATACATGGGTCAGCGTCTGTTCGAGGCTTTCAGCTCAGAAGGCTGTCAGCCCTCCGTCGTATTCTCTCTCTCGCTCTGCTTCTTATATACCTTCAACGCTGCCTGGGTTGGGGTCTCCATGACCCAGTTGGTCTCTGTAGCTGAAATTTTAGGAATTTCCTACCTTAAAGATTTTTCCTGTCTAGAACTTTAAACATTCTCTTGAGAGTAAACTAGCAGCTTCGTGAAGAGGGATTAGGAAGGGGCCTTTGTGCTTGGAATTCCTGTAGCATAGACAAAATTTGCCCTTAGTCAAGCTACTGAGGTGACTGAAATGAGACTAAAACTCCCAAACCATACATGACAGGGCCTCCTTTCCTATGAGCAGGTGTTATGGGAGTGTGGCTACCAGAAGCCAAAAGTCTGTGGGGATGGAGAGACTTCGTAAGTCAGAGGGGGGCTCTGTCTTCATTTCCTATGGCTGCTTTAATTGCAACAAACTTAGTAACTTAAAGCAACACAAGTTTGTTTTCTTATGGTCCCAGAAGTCACTACCACTCAAGTAGTTGGCAAATTGAGCTCTATTAGATGTCCCTGCATTAGATGGAGTCAATGCCCTCCTGTTTCCAGACATTAAGGAAAATTCTTCCTACTGCAATCCAGCAATGAAATGATCTAATGCCTAGAAAACCACTTGAGCTCAATTTCTGGAGCTGGCAAAATCCTTGGAGAGACTTAGCAGTGAAGCGGATTCTTCAGTTTTCCTATTTTCTAAAGACTTTGTGTGGGGATTCTATCTGGTCTGTGCCTTTAGCTCCTCGTCTGGAGGTGCCGGATGGTAGGGGCTTCTTCCCATTTTTCAACAGGACTTCTATGCTTTGAATTTCTGAATTAGATGTGCAGCCCCACCCCCAACTTCTGCTTTTTCTTCCTTAATTATGTAGCTCTCCTCTGTCAAACCAGAATCCTAAGCCCCCAAGAGCACCCTCCCCAGGGAACACTTGACAGTATTGTCAAATTCTTCAAAGGCAGGGAGGGGTAAGAAACACAAGTTCAACCGTCCCTGTCTCTTCACCTTGTGATTTCCACTCGCAATGAGCAGCCTTAGAGGTTATCAAACACCGCACTGTGCTCTGACAGTTATTCTTCCATTAACGCCTCTGCCTGGCATAATTCGGGACTGTACTCCGACTCCATAAACATGGCTCCTGCACCACGCTGGGGCACTGAAGCTTGTTAGGAAGGAGGAAAACCCAACTCAAACAGCTCAGCCACAGATGAGCGAGCCAATCGGAACACGGGAGGGGGGAGAAACCAGCATGTGCTCGCTTTTTATTAAAAACGATTTACGCAGCTGATTCCCCCAAATTTTAGATGGGATCACAGGGAGATTTTTCAGTTTGGACCAAAGCCATCTGGAGCTTGCAAAATCCTGAAGGAGACCGGTTCAGAAGAGATCTCTTCAGTCTCCCTATTTCACTTGTCTCACGCCTCTCTGTCCCAGTTAGTAACCCAGCTGTACGCTCTGCAGCGAAGCACATTAATCCCGCTTTGTGTCTGGATCTCAGGCTTCAGAGGGAGCTTTTCAGCTGGGATACAAACCGACTGATTGCCTTCCTGCAAGGTTCCCGCATGGGAACGCCCACCTGAGCGCTTGCTCTTCAGCGGCGAGTGCAGGAGCCTGCCTGGGTCAAGCCAAGTGCAGAGGGGTCTGAGCTGCCTGCAGAAACGCACCGTACTGTCACCACCCACTAGGCCAGCGGGTCGGACCGAGAGAACAGCCTGCAGCTGCGAGGGAGGAGCCCGAGAGCCTCTGAATAGGAGAGCTGTGAACCTGGGGCAGAGGAGGTTTCAGGGATGCTGAGAAGGCGCACGACTCTCCAGGCAGGGCATCTGTGACTCAGCAGTTTAATGGCAGAGCCCTGAGGGGTGTGAGTGCAGAACCCCAGGCTTGAGCCCCTGACAGTTACCATGGCATTTATACGTTCGGTCTTTAGCACTAGAAAACTCGAAGTGCTAGATTTTCACTTTTAAAATTTTGAATTTTTTTAGAAAGCACAAAATACAAACCTGTGCCTACTTTCCAGTCAGAAGACGCTACTAACATTGTGCAACGTTTGTTTCAAGTCTTGTTTTGAAACCATAAATCAAGGAAAGCACAACCCAAGAAGGCGGACGCTACTTTGCTGCCTTTATCCTTCCTCCTTAGTCCCTTCCCCCTGGCCTAGAAACCACTTGTAACACCTGAACTCACTTCCTTCTAATCACTTTGACTCCTACCCATATAATATACCAATACAGGGAATATGTAATTTGGGGGCATGTATTTAATAATTGGTATCACTGAGATTTTTGGCAGACTTTTTTCCACTCCGTATCTGCGATGTTTTGCTGATTCCGTGTTTTATCTACAGAGATCTAGTTCACTCATTTTAACCATTATATGGCATTGGGTCCCATGATTTCTAAGTCCCCACCTGGCCCTAACACTACGCCAGTGGTTCTTGAGCTGCATATTAGAATCACCCTGGGGTGCCCAGGTGACTAATGCAGGTGCCTGGCTCTGTTCTAGTGTGAAATCATTGGTGTAGGGTTGGGCTGGACATCGCTTTTATTAGAAATCTCCTTAGATGGATTTAGTATGCAATTAGGATTGAGAACACCATCCTCTCCGGATTCTGTGATTCCTGGAAGGAGAATTGCCAGTGCTCACTCTGCCTCTCCTGGGTACAGCCAATTTAAATCTTCCAATGGATTTATATCAATATGAATTTTCTAGGAATACTCCCTGAAATCTGATAGCTATGTCACAGGGGTGGCAAAAGTCTCTCTCCTTTTATCTTACTGCTAAATGAAAGGTGCTTATGAGCCCTAGTAATCGGCCTACCTTCACCTCTTCCCTGGAAGAAATGGAGATGTTCCTATTGATGAGACTATCAGAGAGACTGTCAGGTAAGAAAGAAAACCTGGGAAAGTAGAATGTGAAGGGAATTTGAATTACTCTTTTTTGGTCGTGTTGCAGCCTGAGAAGAAACTGTCAGGTAATTCTGCAGAAAACTGTTTCTGCTTTCTTCCTTCCCTCTCCCTCATTTTACTTGTGCTAGGCTCAGCCTCCCCACAGACATTTATTAAACTCCCATTCTTAGCTTTGCTGGAGAGAAGAATGGTGAAAACCTGGACTCCCTCACTGGGAGGGGCAGAGTTCAGGCACTAGGTGACCTTAACATTTTATATCCTTGTTCTTTCTTTTTTTTTCTTTACGCTAGCCACTGAGGAAATTACCTGGAAAGAATTACATAAGGTGTAGCTTAACTCCCTGCCCTTCTCTAATGCATTCAACAAATATTTACCGAGTGCTTAGTAGATGCTAGCTGCTGTCCTAAGTCGTTGGGATCCCATGGGCCCAACAACCGGACTTTACCCTCCAGTTTGGGATATAGTCTAGTAAGCAGACAGCTAAACAATATGTAGAAAATGTGCTACAGCAGAGGGAAACACAAAATACTCTGGAAAAGCAGAAGAGACTAGAAAGGGGAAAATCAAGTTGGTTTTTGTGGTCTCGAGAACACACTGCAGGGACAGTTCTCAAACATGAGTGTGCTTAGGATCACTTGGGGGACTTCTTAAAATACAGCCCGCTGACCCTCACCCTAGAGCATCTAACTCAATAGGCATGGTTTGATACCTGAGAGTTTGCATTTCTAGCAAATGTCCAGGCCATGCTGATGCTGCAGGTCCGGGAGATCACGCTTTGAGAACCACTGTCTCACAGGAACTTTGCTACTCAAAGTATGGTCTGCAGATGAGCAATATCACAGCATGGGCCTCACCGAGGAGCTTGTTAGAAATGCAGAATTTCAAGTCTTATCCCAGATGTACGGAGTCAGAATCTGCATCAAGATAATCAGGTTAATACTTATAAACAGTAAAACACTGGTTCTCAAACTTGCCTGCACACTGAAATCACCTGGGGAGTTTAATCAGATCCCCATCCATGGATTCCCTTCCCAGAGATTGATTGAATTGGTACAGGGGATCAAAAGCTGAGGTTTCTAATTTGCAGTATACTTTAAGAATCACTGACCTAAGGTAAATGCATCCTGAGTAAGTACGCCACAAAAAAAAGGCAGGAAGAGTGTTACAGGCAACAATGTGCAGAGGCTCGGTGGCAAGGAACAAAGTGGTTTAATGAATGGAGTGGGGTATGCATTGAGCTGAGCATAGTTAGAGAGTGATGGGTTTTGAGGCTAGAGGTTTTTCCCTGACAAAAACACACTCAATTTGTGTCTTAAAAATGATCAGTTTGTTGACCATGTGGAAATATGCTTAGGGGTGTGAAAAACAAGGTGCCTGGTGTTAACGTTGAAATTTGACTATAAAGAAACATTTATTGTTGCTCTTACTGAGAATTACTCATTTTTGGGAACAGTGCTCTTTAAAGATAAGGGCTAAAGGATAGGGGTGGAGGCAAAGAAAAATGATACTGAAGGGTAGCAGAGTATGCCACCTTAAAATATGCCACCTTAACATAATTTTGAGCTGAAGCTCATTGAGAAGCAGATACAAGAAAAGCTTTCTGCCTAAAACCAGGACATAAATTTATAAAGGTATTCCCCCTCCCCGCTCTACCTGAAAGGACAAAAATCAATCACTAATACAACTCTAGACCTTTGTCAGCCCAGAGGCAGACCTTGCTAAAAACAACCCTTATTTTAGATTAGTTCCCCCAATATATTTATCTTTCCATAATTTACCAGTGCCTAGAAGCTCAAAGTCCTTTTCCCTTCTCTTGTCCCTTCTCTACATAATCATTGTTCTTAAGATGCTTATAGAAGCCCAAATTCTAACTATCCCTTTAAGTTACTCACTATTTCCATGGGCATGGACTTTGAATATACTTTTTTTTCTAATCTGACTTTTGTCAGTCTAGTTTACAGGCCCCCAGAAGGAGAAACAAAGGAGGGTAGAGGAAGAAGATATTGTTTCCTCCCCTATAATACCATCCAATCTATAAGGTTTCATTTTAACACTTTGGTTTCCATTGTTTAATAGTTACTGAGCATTATGTACCAAGCCCACTGCTGCAGGAGCTGAATCCAGAGCCCTAATACCCTCCCTTAGCAAAGAGTTGAAAGCTGGGGGAACTCAGACAAGTGATTTTTCTAAAAATCCTTAGTTTGAGTCTGGTTGAAATTTGACAGTGCTGTTTAATGGGAGGATTCTGTGCCATCCAACTCCACTTAAGCCCTTAGCTAAGCCATCAAATGGCCCCATTCATGCTGCAGCTGCAGGATTCCTGGGGCTATGCCAGTGGGCCCCAGGAATGCAAACGAGGGCTTGGTCTTGGCTTCTGACACCCTGTGAGTTTTGAGGAAGAACAAGTAAGCATTTGTTAGAGGAAGGCCCACAAAGGCACCACAGGAGAGGGAATTGAATGCCCCATGGGATTCCAGGCCAAATGCAAAAGGCTGGTGTAATCTCTGCCACCACAGCTTGTGTGACCTCACTTGCTTGCTGGCAGTGGAGGCAGCTGATGGCCCAGCCTGCTGAGGCAGGGTCCCTAAACAGCAGGGGTGGCAGCTCTTCAGGAATAGTCTGTACTCTTACCCAGCAGGTAAGGACTATATGAAGCCAAGCCATGTGAAGGAAGCAAAGACTTTGAAAGGCAAGGAGAGGGATAAAAGCATTTTTTTTTTCCTGGAATCTCTGGACCATTCCTCCCCATCTGTACCCAAGAGGGAGGTAGTGAAAAAAGAACATGGGTTGCAGGTAGAATAGCCTTATAAGGCCTACAGAAAATCAAACCATTTCTAGATCACTCTTTGTGAAATTCAGTTCTCTCAGTAATTTGGATACTGTCAATTTGCTCTTGAAGTCCAATTTTGCCGTAGTTACCAGTGATATGGTTGCTTTTATTACCCATCACGGAGCAGCACCCCAATGGCACTCTGGCTATCAGCACTTTTACATATTAGAGGGTGACTTAGACCATGCATATAGAACAGGATTATTCAGCCTCAGCACTGTTAACGTTTTGGACCACATAATGCTTTGTTGTGGGGGCTATTCTGTGCATTTTATCTGTTTACTAGGATCTTGGCCTCTACTCAGTAGATGCCAATAGCACCCCTCATGGTCATACTGTTGAAAATATCTCCAAGGATTGCCACATGTCCCCTGGGGACAAAATTGTCCTCCATTAGGAACCACTGGTATAAAGGTGGAAGATGATTTTGTTTCGAAATCCTTCAAGGGAACAAAGTAATTGTTAGTCTTTGTTGCTTACAGTTAGTAGTTTCCCTACAGAAAGTCCTTAATACCCGTAGAGTTGACGATTTTTAACTTCAACATAAAATAGAAGTCCTACATACTAAGAAAATGGCAAGCCAGTTATCATTGGTTGATTCAAAGCCCAACAGTTGGTTGACATTCACTGGACAATTGTCTTTGCTTTGACTATGTGCTTACTATTCTAGGTGCTCATGTAGTCCACACACTGTCAGAATAATAATGCCCAAAAGATTGCCTCTGGGAGGGCTTCAATGGTGTCACACAGGAAAATAATGGAGCTGTAGAATACAGAAGTTATTTTTAGCTGGACCCTAAGGTGGAAAAAATATGAACAAGCTTGCATGGTTGGCTAATGAGAAAAAGTTCTTTCCCAAACTGCCTTCTGCTTCTGGGTAACAGAAGTGGAAAGAGGTTGTCTGATACATTAAAGATGGTGTAAAATTGTGTTAAGATGGTGATTCTCTAGGTTTTCTAAGAGAAACAGCTGGTTTTATGCATAGATTGAGCAGGAGCCACCAGGGCACGGATTTTAAGAACACCTAAGAATTCTCCATCCTTGGCTTTAGATTTCCACTACAGCATCACTCCTATGAACTACTCACGATGCATTGAATTTAGAGTGCTTAGTTTATCAAGCGCTTTCACATGCCCTTCCACATCTGGACCTCACTACTCTGTAAAGTATATAGACAGTGGGGATTTAAACCTATGTTTATAATGAGGATCTTAAAGCTCAAAGCCCAAGGTCATGTAGCCAAAACTCAAGTTCTATCTTCCAAGGCCTCTTTCCATTATGCTGCTTGATAGGCAGGTACAATGGCTAGTTAGGGAAGGTTGGCTCTGGGTGTGCCTTTTAGACTCCCCTCAGCATGATAGCTTGGATAGATTTAGCAGATTATATAGCTAAAGACTTGCCAAAAAAAAAAAAACTGGCCTCAAAGGACAAATGATGTATATCTTATATGGAAGTATTTATTTTGGCCAGAAGAGGAAGATCAGGCATGAGTAGGGAATTGTGTTAGGCACATGGGGTCTAGAATTGTGTATGAAGCTGATGGATAAAAGCGTGTGACCCGAGACTATGACCAATCTTGGAAAAAGGACTATATCCAGCAGGTGACACCAAAGGCTAAGTGTCCATTATGCCTTTTAGCCAAGGGTAATCTGAGGATGGCATTTTA